>WBNM01018634.1:88183-115377 GCA_013399055.1 Ramphastos sulfuratus | reverse complement strand
AAAAAAAAAACACCAAACAAATCTAATTGTATTGTAAAATGGTGTCTTTAGAACTACTGTTCCTCCTTACTGTTACATTTTACCAATTTCTACTGTTAATGGGGAGGGGATAAGTTGTGACATATTTGTTACCTTCCCATGACATGAATTAGGCTGACTTTTACTGGGAGACTGTCATGGTAGGCCTAAATAGGCTTTCCCAGACATGGGCTTGCATGTCCTGGCTTGCCCAGAGAAGTTCTTATAGAATCATAGAATGGTTTGGGTTGGAAGGGACCTCCAAAGGTCATCATCTAGTCCCTGTTGGACTTCCCCTATTCTTCCTGAGATCCAGTCTAACCCTACTTTCACTCAGCTTCAAACTTGTCCTGTCTCTAGACACCCTTATGAAAAGTCCCTCTCCAGCCTTCCTGCAGGATTCCTTCAGGTATTGGAAGGCAGCTCTAAGGTCCCCCTAGAGTCTTCTCTTCTCCAGGCTGAACAACCCCAGCTCAATCAGCCTGTCCTCAGAGCAGAGGTGCTAAAGCCCTTGGATCACCTTGTGGCTCTGGACTCACTCCAACAGGCTTTGTATATGTTGTACTTTGTGGAACTGCCTAGAGATGTCCCAGCAGTCATCAGTGAGCCGGGAAGCTTGAAATGGTTTTGGTATTTAGCGTTAAACATGTGTACAAGGTGAGTGATGCTAAGCAAGCTGTACCTGGTCTCATTTCACTACTGCTTGCTTTTCCCCACAAGCACCAGCAAGCTATAATTGTGCTCCAAACACAAGTGATGTGCAAGCAAAAAGAAGCCCTTTTCCCATATCAGTGCTGCAATCGTGCTCAAGGTATTAAGTTCCTTTTTAGAGTAATAAATCTACAAAAATTGGAGAGTGGATCTTGCTGTCCACAGCTTTAAAAAGATGCTCTGTAAACTGTGCTCTTGGAGCAAGGCAGGCTAATCTAATGCAACCATCTGAAATGTTTTGGAAATGCTAAAATGTGCCACAGTTAATGGCAATCAAGCAATAAAGGGAAAAGAAAAACCAGTTAGAGTACCAATTTCAACAACATCTCAGCACCTTTTCCTATTTTTGCACCAACTTTTCCCAAATTCCCTGAGATGAACAGAGTGGCAATATCAGCCTTAAAATTGCTTCAATGTTTGCGAAACTAGTTATGTATACAAACTATAACACCTGATCCCACTGCTTTTACAATCAATCTTATGGAGTCTGAGTCTCAGGAACGAAAATAGTGTGGGTTTTTTGTCCTCTTCTGCAGCCAGCGCTCGTTAACAGCTGTCATTGTTTACTAACAATCTACTTAGATTTTGGATGAAAATACAACTTTTTAGTTAACATTGAGGCAAAACAAGGAATCTGCTTTTTTCCTATAGCATTTATGTCTCTGCACACATCCACTCTGCGATGAGATACTTTCCTGTTAACAACAGTGAGCAGCTCTGTGAACTCCAAGGACGAGCCGTGCTTCCTAAGCACCTCACACAAATCTTGAATGTACCAGGAGCCATTCACAGTTTCACGATGAGAGAAGTAACCTATTCCACAATGGGAACAGAAAGTTATATCCAAATATAAGTAGTGATGCCACTGGAATACTGTTTCTGAGTTACTGCTCACAGGCTGCATCTGTAAAGGCTTTTACTAGTGGGTGTAAATCTTTCTTTGCCAATTATGTGATTTCACTGGACGCCATAGATGGGAAATGGCTTTGACAGTGCTTAGCCAAGAGGAGCATGGGTCAGGAACTGGTGGCTTACAGAACTGTATCTGTGCATTACAAGAGAGCAGATAAAATTGAGGACAAGTGGAGGAATAGAAAAGAAAGCCATGGAGTGCAGGAAAATTTGTAAGCCACCAGCATCCTCCAGTCCTGGAAGAGGGGAACACAATGCTTGCTGTCAGCAGACAGCTCAGCAGCAAGGTTGATGAGAATGTTTCTGCTTGGCAAGTTCAACTACAACCTTGATGGTTTATTTTCACATTTTTCTTAATGTATCAGGCTCTTTCCAGAGATGTCGCTTTTCAGACATGTAAAATGGATGCCCTGGAACTGTTGTTATTTTTACTGTAAAATGAAGTCATTCAAGATGGTTACAGTGAAGTACCAGATGAATATTAGAACTTACCTTGTGCCACAGAGTAGCACATGATAAAATCTGCACCAGCAGGCAGGGTATAGACACCAGCTGCATCCACTTCAGTCTCATTGACAATGGATTCACTGCTACTGTCTGTTGAATCCTGAGCAGTAACTGCGTCATCATGTTTATCGCCTCGGCATGCCTGTTAGTAAGAAGTTTTGTTGTGCTTTCACCTCTGCCTTAGCGTCATACTTCTGACACTAACCAGAGGGTCCTTCAGTTCAGTTAGGTGTTCCACGTTACTATGAGTCTGGATCATAAAGATGCATTTACTTCTCTGTCAGGTAAAATACTGGTGATGAAGTCCAGTGAAATCTCTGAGGTGGAAAATCACAGAATCACTGAGATTGGAAAGGACTTCATGAGATCACCTACTCCAACCTCCCTGTCTAAAGCAAGCTGTCCATGACTATGTCCAGTCAGCTTTTGAGTGTTTTCACAGATAGAGACTCCACAATCTCTCTGGGTGACCTCTTCCAGTGTTTGACCACTGTCACAGTAAAAAAAAAAAGTGGTTTTCTGTGTTGAGATGGAATTTTGTATTTTAATGAGTTGACATCTTGTCACTAAGCACCAGTGAAAAGAGCCTTCCTCCCTCTTTTTTATTCCCTCCCACCGTGTGTTTATGGCATCGGTAAGATTCCCCTGAGCCACTTCCTCCAAACTCAAGTGTCCCAGCTCTCTCAGTCACTCCTCACCTAAGAGATGCTCCAATTCCTTAATTGTCTTTGTGGCCCTTTGCAGGACTCACTCCAGTTCATGTTTTTGTTGTACTGGGGAACCCAGAACTGGTCACAGAAATTCAGGTGCAGCCTCACCAGTTCTGAGCAGAGGAAGAATCACTTTCCCTGGACCTGTGTTGGCAAGGCAGCATTGAAGCACAGCCATCATTACATGCTGTGACACTTCTGCTCTTAGTTCAGTCTCAAATGTTAGTTGAAGGAGTTTTGTGGTGAGAAGCTAGTGAGTAAGCCCAGTACTGTCAGTGTTGCAGAAAGGCTGTACACGGAAGATAAAAGGGTAAGAACACACTCAGGACACACAGAGTAGGTAAGGAGCATTACTTCAGAGTGATCACGAAGGACAGACACACAAAAATCTTTCTTCATGTACAGTGATGAAGTTCTGTGGTAGTTTCCTCTGATTTCCAAGGGTAAATGCTAAGACAATTGTGCTGTAAAAGAACTCAGATTAACTGAACTAAGTTAATTTACTTTTTGGTGAGCAGGTATTTAAAATATTTCCAAGTACTTAAAACATGTAAATACTTTCCTGTCTTTGGGACCTGATTAAGAAAAAAATTAAAAATCAAAGCTGAATGAGTCCTAATGAAAGATGAATGAACAATGTGCTGATTCTTGCAGTGGCCTTGTGCCTGAGGAAGCTTTCATTTGAAAAAAATAAAAGGTAAATCTTAGAATTCTCTACAAACTACTACAGTTACAGTCTGCTGAAGGCCAGATTCAGCTAGCTTTGCTAACTGTAATCTGGATAAAGATGGGATAAAGTACTGTGTAACCTGGTTTGCCCCTGTAACTGACTGCTTTGAACAGGAGGCTGAAGCAGAGGCCTCCTGAGGTCACTCCCAGCTTGCATTATCCTGTGAACCACGAAGTAAACCAGGAGGTTACAGATGGGCTTTATGTGACTGCTTAGCACAAACAGTATTTCTGAGACCACAAAGCCTTACATGGATTCTTTAAATTCTACAGAGATGCCAACTATTGGTCATGGACAAAAAAGAAACAAAACAACAAAAAGACCAAAAACATCCCCATCACCAAAACCAACATTAAAAAAAAAAAAAAAAAAATCCCACAACACAACCAACTTTTGTAAGGATCAACTAAAGGGACCTGCCTGGAAGGAAAGAGTGAAGGGAGGAGGTTTGATACCCTCCTCTGGCCTGGCCTAGTGCTGAGAAGTGCAGGCAGTAGGAAATAAGCTGAGGCTGTACACAACTTTCCCCAAAAAATCCAGTCCAGGCTACCACGGGCTTCACTTGGGTTGCTCTTCATAAAATTGCTTCTTATAAGATACAGCTAGAATTATAATATTAATACCTGTGTGCATATTAAAACACAAAGCCAACAAAAAATCCCAAACAAACCCAAAAAAACCCAAACAAACATAGAAACCCCTACCCCCACCCCCCAAAAAAAGAAAAAAAAAAGAAACAAAACCTAAGAATCCTTGTCTTAAATGCCTTTAAGGAACAGTTTTCCACACCTTCTTTCCTAAAGATGCAAAAACTTTCCCTTGTGATACCATATCAGCAAAACTGCCTTCTCAGCTACAGGACACCATAGGTCAGTCTTCACTCTACTGGATTCAGAAACAGACTTCTTACCTGGATGATAAATATCTTCGGTTTTCCTACCAGACTCTGGCACTTGTCCCCTCTGAACATGTCTGTGATTGTCTCAATTTTGATTTGGGCATCATATGCATAAACAAAATCATTCTCACCATGACTCAGGAACACACAAACAAAGCAGTCAGCATTCCTGTGGTCATCCTTAGAGGCTGAAATAGTCAAGTGGTGTTTAGATGACTAAAGAGTGATCTTAAGGTTTGCAAAACATTGTATATTTGCATTGTATCATTTAATCTCCAACCAGTCCTTTTCCAAATGAACCCTGTTTTCAAGTAATGTAACACTGCAGAGATTTTGAGGTACAATGATTCAACGTGGCTGAAAGTAAAGGCTTCTGAAAGTAAAAGTAACTGGCTTCACATGGCTTGGATGGGTGGACATTTTGCTGGGTTAAGAAGTGGATGGATGGGCCCAGAGAGTGGTGGTGAATGGAGTTAACTCCAGTTGACAGCTGGTCACAAGTGGTGTTCCCCAGGCCTCAGTACTGGAACTAGTTCTATTTAATACCTTTATCAATGATCTGGATGAGATCAAGGGCATCCTTATTAAGTTTGCAGATTATACCAAGCTGGGTGGGAGTGTCAATCTGCTTGAATATAGGGTGGCTCTAAAGAGGGATCTCAACAAGTTAGATCAATGGGCCAAGGACAGTTATATGAGATTCAACCAGGCCAAGTGCTGGGTCTTGCACTTGGGTCACAACAACCCCAAGAGCAGTGCAGGCTTGGAGCAGAGTGGCTGCAAAACCACCTAGCAGAAAAGGACCCGGGGGTGCTGGTCAACAGTTGGCTGAAGATGACCCAGCAGTGCACCTGGGTGGCCAAGAAGGCCACCAGCAATGTGGTCTGGATCAGCAATAGTGACACTTGCAGGACTAGAAAAGTGATTGGCGCCCTGTATTCAGCACTGGGGAGGCCACACCTCAAATACTGTGTTCAGTTTTAGACCTTTAATTCAAGAAGGACATTGAGGTGCTGGAGCAGGTGCAGAGAAGGGTAATGAAGCTGGTGAAGGGTCTGGAAAACAGGTCTTGTGAGGAGCAGCTGAGAGAACTGGGCTTGTTTACTCTGGAGAAGAGGAGGCTGAGGGGAGACCTGAATGCACTCTACAACTCCCTGACAGGAAGCTGTAGTAAGGTAGTGGTCAGTCTCTTTTCTATGATAAGAAGTGAAAGGAGGAGAAGAAATGGCCTCAAGTTGCACCAGGGCAAGTTTAGGTTGGATATTAGAAGAAACTTCTTGACTGAAAGGGTTCTCAAAACACTGCAGTAGGAAGCTAGTTGAATGCCTGTCCCTGGAGGTATTGAAAAGGTGCAGAGATGCAGTGCTGAGGGACACAGTTTAGCAAGAGACTATTTTGTAGAGTTAGACAGTGGTTGGGCTTGATGAACTTTAAGGTCTTTTCCAACCAAAATAATTATGAGTGTAAAATGAAGACTGCTATTAACTTCTCCTGGCTGCAGGCACTTTCTGTCAGCTCTTAGTGCCTTCATTAGTTCTCTTCACAGAAACTTCACTTACATTGCAATGCAGTAATGTGAAGTCTAATCCTTAAGTTCTTCAAATGCTAAACAACTTCCTTCTGCACAAAAATTATTTTATATTTAGATGAACAGAGAGAATGGAAGAAAAGATACCTGGAAATTCTGCTACAAAGAGACATAACTAAAACACAGTCTCCTACCTTTATAGATCACTTGCAGGACATCTTCTGCTTTCAGATCATCGAAAAGTCTGACTTCAAATCCAAGGTCTGTCAAACTAGTGTTAAGATACATTGGTATTAGTTAAAACTCTTGCTCAAATTGTATGTCAGTTGTTTTCTGAGATAATGAATATTCATGTTTATGCATTAGTTACCATAAAAAACCTACTGAAGTTGATCTGGAACACAAACCAGTATCAAATGGAGGTGTAGCAGCTAAGGTTACTTCAAAGAGTTTGTCTTAAGAGAGCTCTGGACTCACTGAAATCGCAAGACTCTGTCTCAGCAGTTTCTATGACGTGCCTTGAAGCTATTTTACCATGGCTTTCTTTGCCAAGGTTGCATTAGGTGCTTATGCCTGCAAAATCTTTTGTCCTATACTAAAACCTAAGTTTTAGGAAACTGCTTATTTGATGATTTCTGAAGTTTAACTTTTAAAGCTTCAGTAGAGAAACCAGGTTCCTTACCTGCGTTTCAGATTATTTCTGTCTGCATGAGTCCCACGTCTGTCTGGCAGCCTTAGATGCCAAAAAAAGTGTTCGTGATTGAAGATTAAGGCAATTCCTCTTCTTTGGTGGTTCATTTTGTATTGCACTGCAGGATCAAGTGTTTGCCTGTTGCCAGAGATGGAAAACATTCTTGCTTAATGAGTTGTTAACTCACTGAGCTGCCTTCCAATAGGCCTGCAAGCTGAGATTTGTTTAAATGACGAGAGACTTGAAGGATCCAACTTCAGAACTGGACATCATAATGTGCAGTATTTTAGGAAAAGCCTAAATCACTACATCTTTTTGAAAAGCTTGGGCATGCTAAGCAAGTCAGTAAAAACAAATGTTGGGTGTGCACTACACCTGTCAAACTCTGCAATGTGTTTGTGTTTTCTCATTAGTAACACAGTAAGGCAGGTAACAGTGTACTTTAGTCTGGGCTCTCATTTTTCGTGTTATGTCTTCAGCCAGTGCTTCGGCCAGTGTTTCATCACCCTCAGAGGAAAAAAATTCTTCATTAGATCTAGTTTTGATCTCCCTCTGTTAGTTAAAAAACCATCACCCCTTGTCCTGTTCCAACAGGCCCTGCTAAAATGATTGGCCTCCTTTAAGTACTGGAAGGCTGCAGTAAGATCTTCACAGAGCCTTTTCTTCTCCATGCTGAACAACCCCAGATCTCTCAGCCTGTCCTCACAGGAAAGGTGCTCCAGCCCTCAGATCACTTCTGTGGTCCCCCTCTCAGCCTGTTCCAACTAGCCTTTGTCTTTCTTGTGCTAGGACTCCAGAGCTGGACACAGTTCTCCAAGTCAGATCTTGTGAGAGCAGAGGGGCAGAATCACCTCTTTCAACCTGCTGGTCATGCTCTTTTTGATGCAGCTCAGGATGCACTCGGCCTTCTGGGCCACTCGGCCTTCTGGGCTGCAAGTAAACATTGCCAGTTTGTGTCCAGCTTTTCACCCACCAGAACCCTCAAGTCATTCTTCACAGGAGTGCTCTCAATCACGTGATGCCCCAGCCTGCAATGATACCGATTGCCCCAGCCCAGGTGCAGGACCCCACACTTACCCTTGTTAAACCCCATGAGGTTCACATACATTTTTAGCAAGCCCTCAACAAAATCCTAACACTGAAGGACAGTGTTGAAGGAAAGAACAAATGACCTTCTCACCTTCTAAGCAGAGGACTTCAAACTATCACAGCAGCAGATGTATGGGGCACCTGTGTGTTTGCTTTCATCAGTTTCATAGTTTTATGAGCAAACTACAACATAGAAATCTCTGATGGTGCACAACAGACTGTGTACACTTGCACCCAAAAGGTTGTTTCCGGGTGTTGGCATGGCTCTATTTCAAGAAACAACCTTACTGCTCTTCTAGGCAGAAAAAGAAAATAAAATGTTTCTGGCAACAGCCCTGGAAATAGACAAGGCCAGTGCTGAAGGTGCATAGGACAGTGCAGATCATGCTGTTTTAGGACTGACTCTACTCAGAGCTGTCATTTTTGCCATGTCACTCTTGTTCTTCCTGATATGGAATGCTGAATTTTGGTACAATTGGTGGAACAAGTTGCTTAGAATATTTGCCCACTGAAATTACTTAGAACTCCTCAGTTTCATCAACAAAATGCATTTGTTTCACTACAAAATGGCTAGAGTTACCCATAAACTGTTTGTGCCTCTCCACTGTGATAAGCACCCCCATAGGAATACAGCTTTCTGTAGTAACATCTGCATAAAAATTCAAACAAGGAACAGGAATTCTGGATTCTGATTTCTACATTGTTGGCTTGATAACCAACAAGAAAAGGTAAGTGGAGTGGTTTATCACAGTCTTCTCAGTTTAAGTACTTAGCATGATAAAATGTACAGATTATGCATGACCTTTAGCCCTGTAATGATAAATGATATTTCAGCTGCACCAGGCTTTATTTGGACTTTGGCAATTTATCTTAGGATTTGGTTGGACATAGGGCCAGTAAGGATTTTGGACAGCTTTCTAGATCCTGTGAATGATCACTAAAGGTTGGTCAGCTAAATAGTTCTCCCTTTGACCTCCTGTATTCACTGAGTGGGTGAGGCACAGGAAGTTATCGGACAGGTAGTTTACATTTTCCAGGGCTACACGATTAAGGCAAAGTAGGGAAAAAAAATCACTATCCCATGGTCCCTTCACCCTCCTTCCAGAGGAATATATTCCTGTGCTACACTCCATTACCTGTCTGCCCAACTGCACCTTTGACTATGATAGTGGTTTTGCCAGAGTCTGCACACTGCCTAACTCTTCTGCATGCCTTCATGATAAGAAGGGTGGTTTTACATCTGGTGCAGCCACAACTAGAAATGTGTTCTGTAAGTGGGTGGAGTTGAGTTGAATAATCCAGTCACATTCTTAACAAAAATCAGAAAACCCTGTACTGACCTCAGTGCCATGGACCATCTCTGCCACTGCCATCAGAACTTTACCTTATATCAAGTGCATCTACTTCTGTGATGTTTTGATTTCCATCTGTTAAGAGAGATCCAACAAGTAATTTAGCCACAAAGTCACTGAAAAGAAACAATTTGAAATTGTGCATCCAGCCTTAAAGTTCAGCTGTTAATATTAACCAGAAGTTCATTCACAGATCAGGTAAGCAGGCATGCAGTTAAACAGCTTCATAAGCATTTGTCTGATCCCACAGCTTTCACAGCCTGTTCTTACAGTTCTGTAAGGTCTGAATTTTAGAGGTTTGAGATGTATATTTTATATCTGTGTATCTATACAGACACATTCAGAGATCATGATTTTATACAACTAGCTAGCTGGCTGTATTTAAACAAAGTCTCTAATCCAGTAGTTACTATTTTAGATATTAAAAAACCCACACTGCTGTTTATTTCAGTAATGCTGCTAAAGTAAAGCTGAGCATTCTTTTTGAGGTTGGATGCAAAATATGAGTCACAGAAGGTATTTTAAGAGTATGCCTGGATAATGACAATTGAGAAGATGCAAGATTTAAACCTTTTCTTCTACAAAACTATATAGGCATAAATTACTCCAGTGACAGAACACACATACAGGTAGCACTGTGGGAACAAGGAACATGCACGTCTTGGGAGTCTGAAGAACCAAAGACTTGCAAGTGGTTAGGTCAAAATAATTACTCTTTTTGATTAAGCATCTCGCTGGGCTATAAAAGCAAAGCTCTTGCTATTACTGGTGAAGATGCATACTATGAGGACTATATACTATACCTGTGGTGGGTAATGTTGGCCTGCTGTCCAATTGGATGTGGCCTGCAATTATAAGAGAAAAAAAAAAGTTATGTGCACTTAATTTAAAAAACTGCTTTGTATACACCATACTACACCATACTACCCTTTCACATCTGTTTTCCACATCTGATTAAAGCCATTTGCAAAATAAACTAACAAAGCTATATATTGGTAGAGAAGTTCCTAAAAGCATTAGAATAAACTTGTAGAAATCTGGACTTTAGGTGCTGTTAGGCTGAACACCACAGCACAGGGAGAAGGAAGGCTCAAAGGAAGTCACATGCTTCTAAGTGGTACTATTCACATGCAAACTTCCCACCACCAAACACCCATCACTTCAAGTGTTGAGTTTTATCACCATTAAGACGACTGGAAACTGGCCAATGTGATCCCCATCCACAAGAAGGGTCGGATGGAGGAACCTGGGAACTACAGGCCTGTCAGCCTGACCTCAGTGCCAGGGAAAGTGATGGAGCAGATTATCTTAGGGGCAGTAACTGCGCACCTGAGGGATGGCCAAGGGCTCAGGCCCAGCCAACATGGATTTAGGAAGGGCAGATCCTGCCTCTCCAACCTGATCTCCTTCTATGATCAGGTGACTCGCCTGGTGGATGTGGGGAGGCCTGCGGATGTGGTCTACCTGGACTTCAGCAAGGCCTTTGACACTGTCCCCCACAGCAAACTGCTGGCTAAGCTGTCAGCTCGTGGCATGGATGGCAACACTCTGCGCTGGGTTAGGAACTGGCTGGAGGGCCGAGCCCAGAGAGTGGTGGTGAATGGTGCCACATCCAGCTGGAGGCCTGTCACTAGCGGTGTCCCCCAGGGATCAGTACTGGGCCCCATCCTCTTTAACATCTTCATTGATGATCTGGATGAGGGCATTGAGACAGTCATCAGCAAGTTTGCAGATGACACCAAGCTGGGGGCAGATGTTGGTGGGTTGGAGGGCAGAAGGGCTCTGCAGCAGGACCTCGAGCGCCTGGACAGATGGGCAGAGTCCAAGGGGATGGCTTTCAACAAATCCAAGTGCTGGGGGCTGCACTTTGGCCACAACAACCCCATGCAGAGCTACAGGCTGGGGTCGGAGTGGCTGGAGAGCAGCCAAACAGAAAGGGATCTGGGGGTGCTGATTGACACCCGCCTAAACATGAGCCAGCAGTGTGCCCAGGTGGCCAAGAAGGCCAATGGCATCCTGGCCTGCATCAGGAATAGTGTGGCCAGCAGGAGCAGGGAGGTCATTCTCCCCCTGTACTCTGCACTGGTTAGGCCACACCTTGAGTACTGTGTCCAGTTCTGGGCCCCTCAATTTAAGAAGGACATTGAGGTGCTTGAGCGTGTCCAGAGAAGGGCAACGAGGCTGGTGAGAGGCCTCGAGCACAAGCCCTATGAGGAGAGGCTGAGGGAGCTGGGATTGTTTAGCCTGGTGAAGAGGAGGCTCAGGGGAGACCTTCTTGCTGTCTACAACTACCTGAAGGGTGGTTGTGGCCAGGAGGAGGTTGCTTTCTTCTCTCAGGCAACCAGCACCAGAACAAGAGGACACAGTCTCAAGCTGTGCCAGGGGAAGTTTAGGCTCGAGGTGAGGAGAAAGTTCTTCACCGAGAGAGTCATTCGCTACTGGAATGGGCTGCCCAGGGAGGTGGTGGAGTCACCGTCCCTGGAGGTGTTCAAGGCACGTTTGGACGTGGCACTTGGTGCCATGGTCTACTCTCGAGGTCTGTGGTAATGGGTTGGACTTAATGATCTTTGAGGTCTCTTCCAACCTTGCTTATACTGTGATACTGTGATATTGTGATTAACCCAAAAGCACAAAGGAGGCACAAAAAAACCCAAACCCAAAACAAAAAAAGCAAAACAAAACAAAACCCAAACTATTTTAGTTTGCTTGAAACCTAACGCATAGGTCAGGAAGATTATGAAGTGTTGAAAAACACCGCCTGTGCCTGTTGATAATAGAAACCAGAGATCTTTCAGAATGCACTTGTAGATTTAAATTTACATTGTATTTTATTTTCACTTGTGCACCTGAAATCTGTCTTATGTCTCAATTTAAAGCAGGGGCGGTGGTGGTAATCCACTCCCCCAGAAACCAACAGACTATCATGTTATAATCACAAAACTTCTAGAAAGAATCATAGATTGATAGAACGCTAAGGATTGGAAAGGACCTCCAGAGACCAAAATGCTCCCCCATAGACAAAGCAAGACCAGAACTCCGGGCCACAGGAAACTGGGGAAAGATGTTTTTTTTTCTTTTAATCCTCTTTAGTCAGCTCCCAGACTTTACCTTTTCATTGTGTCATACTGCAGCTTCACTACTTATATTATTATCACTTCTGAAAAGCTTCCTGCTTAAAAAACGCTTGTTGTAAAATCTTGATTGCTCTCAATGGGACTATTCGGTTTGTATTTTGCTTTCCCTTTATTTTATGATGCTGGTTGTCTTCTGTGTTGACAAATAACCCCCGTTGCCCGCTCTCACCCCTCCCCAAGCACCGTATCCTAGGTCCCGGGCTCTCTACCGTTAACCCCTCACTCACCCTTCTTCTTTTCCCTCAGCTGTGGCGAGACGAAGCGCAGGACCTCCCCCTTGGCGGGGTGCGAGGGATTTAAAGCGCTAACCTACTTCCGCCATAGCTGCGGCCGCGTCGCCTTCCTTCCTTTTCTCGAAGGAAGCAAAGGGCCTTCTCCCCACAGCCCCTCGCAGCTCTCCCCTTCCTCCTCTTCTTCCTTCTCGGGGGACGATGGGCTCCCTCTCAGCTCCAGGCTCCACAAGCCGAGTCCAGGCTCTTATCGCCAAGGGCACGGTGGACGGCCCAGACCGTGAGAGGCCCCCACGTCAATTGGAACTTCGGCAAGCTCCGAACCGTGCAGGCGGACGCCGTGAGCCGCCGCCGCCCACCTCGGTCCCCCTCGGTCCCCCTCGCTGCCCACTTACCTGTCGGCCTCCGCCGCTCCGAGCCTGACATGCCCGCGGACAAAGACGCTGCTGCTCCGCGCCAGGCGTGCACACCACGCCTTGCCTCCTCGGCCCGGCCCGCCTCCTCGGCCCGGCCTTCCCCAAGCACTCCCTCCGGCGGTGGCCGCTGCTTCTGTGAGAAGTAGAGCGGCAGATGGGAGAATGCGGTGAGGAGCGGCAGGAGTTCCACAGGCAGCGTCGGCAGCAGCAGCATGCCCGGTTACTGGGCCCCAGGCCTCCCGGGGCTGCAGCCTGGAGGTGAGGTAAACCCATACTATTCGTGGCTGCCCTAGGCCGAAATTCAGCCGGGAACATTGCGGGGTGGCATCTTAGTGTCTTCTACTACTTTTTTGTCATCGTCTGCATCGCTGGGACGTGTACTTTTAATTGCGCTGCTGTAGACAAAGGCATCGTCCTCACATAGGGTGAGAGGCCGTGTTTGCTGAGCTGAGGTTTCCCACACCTGGCCTAGAAGTTTGATTAAAGGCACATACAGCTTCCTTTGCCGTGAGACTTCTGCTACTCAAAATGCATTCTCATTGGAACGTTTACCGATAAATCTTTTAAGAGGCTTAGATGTAGAAAGAATCATATGAAAGACCTTTAAGACCATGAAGTCCAACCATTCTCTATCTCTACCAGGTCTGGTGCTAAACCATGTTCCTCAGCACCACATCTGTAAGTCTTTTAAACCCCTCCAGAGATGGGGACTCAACCACCTTCCTGGGCAGCCTGTTGCGATGTTTGAGAAACCTTTAGAGAACATGATATTGCTAGAATAGTTTGGGACCTTCCTCCGTGAAGCTTTTAGACTCCTATCTAGTAGCAGGTTTGTTTGGGGTTTTTTTTGTTTCTTTCTTTCTTTGGGGTTTTTTGTTAGGCATGTTTTGTTGTTTTTGTAAGCTGCAAATCCCAGATCTCTGACCTCGCACTTAAGAGCTGCCCCTAAGCATATTGGCAGCAAGAGTCTTGTGTGAAGCAGTGACAGAATCTGAATCTAGGGCTCTGTAACAACTTTCTTTTCAGCAGTTTGTGCTTGCACCACTCCTGTTCCTCAGTCCAACAGCTTGCTTGGATCTTAGACAGACAGTCAAATGTCTACCACTTGGTTTTGCTGGAGGACATGAGCTTGCTCAAGTCAGCCGCGGTGTTCAGAGGAGTCATCAGTAACTTGATCACAACTTATCAAGCCTAAGGTAACTTTTGACTGCTGTGCGTTTCCCAGCTGCTTTTTAATGTAGGAAGATTTTTGTTACACATGCTTGTCCATGTTTTGAAACAGTTCCAGACTGTTGCAGTAGTTCCACTATAAATAAGTTGGTGTTTTTGGAGAAAGCCTTATGGCTAAATAGGGACCTTTGGCTGGACCTCAAGAACAAAAGGAGAGTCTATGGCCTTTGGAAGAGGGGGCATGTCTCTCGTGAGCACTCTGTAGTGAAACTAAAGATGTAGTGAAACTGCGTAGGGAGAAAATTAGGAGAGCCAAAGTACAGCTAGAGCTTAACCTAGCTACAGCTGTTAAAGATAAAAAATGTTTCTATAAATTAACAGCAAAAGGAGCACTAGATAAAATCTCCATCCCCTATTGAATGCAGAGGGAAACAGTGACTAAGGACAAGAAGGAGGCTGAGGTGCTCAATGCTTACTTTGCTTCAGTCTTTAGCACTGGATCCAGCAGTGCCCTGGGCACCCACCCTCATGAAGTAAGAGTCTGGGAGGGGAATTGGAAGGAGGACATCACAATAGATGAGGAAGTGGTCACTGACCTGCTGTGCCACTTAGACGCACATGAGTCTGTTGGGCTGGATGGGCTGCACCCAAGGGTGCTGAGGGAGTTGGCAGATGTGCTCGCCAAGCCACTTTCCATTATTTACCAGAAGCCCTGGCTAACTGGGGAGGTGCCAATGGACTGGAGGGTGGCAAATGTGACACCTATCTACAAAAAGGGCAGAAAGGAAGATCTGGGAAACTATAGACCTGTCAGTCTGACCTTGGTACCAGGGAAGGTCACAGAGCAGGGCATCTCAAATGCCATCATATAGACAACAACCAGGTGATCAGGCCAAGTCAGCATGGGTTTATGAAGGGCAGGTCCTGCCTTACCAACCTGATCTCCTTCTAGGACAAGATCACCTGGCTGCTGGATGAGGGAAAGGCTGTTGATGTATTCCTAGACTTTCGAAAAGCCTTTGCTACTGTTCCCTACAAAATTCTTGTAGACAAATTGGCTACTTGTGGCTTGGATGAGCACACTGTCTCCTGAATAAAGTATGGGCTGGACAGGAGGCCCCAGAAAGTGGTGGTCAATGGAGTTAAATCCAGTTGGTGGCTGGTCGCTAGTGGTGTTCCTCAGGGATCTCTGTTGGGACCACTTCTTTTTAACATCTTTATTGATGACCTTGATTCAGGCATAGTGTCATCAGTAAGTTTGCAGATGACACCAAATTAGGTGGCAGTGTTGATTTGAATGAGGGTAGAGAGGCTCTTCAGAGGGACTTGGATGGGCTAGACCAATAGGCGAATATTAATGGGATGAGTTTCAACAAGGCCAAATGCTATGTCCTGCACTTGGGTCACAACAACCCCAAGCAACACTACAGGTGGCCAATGGCATCCTGGCTCTTATTAAAAATACTGTAGCCAGCAGGAGTAGAGAGGTGACTGTCCCCTTGGACTTGGCTTTGGTGAGGCCACATCTTGAATATTGTGTTCAGTTTTGGGCACCGCAATACAAGAGGGATATGGAGGTGCTGGAGCAGGTCCAGAGCCGGTGAAGGGCCTAGAGAATAAATCTTATGAGGAGAGACAGACTGAGGGAGCTGGCGATGGTTAGTTTGAAGAAGAGGAGGCTGAGAGGAGACCTCATAGCTGTCTACAGCTACTTGAAGGGACATTGTGAGAGGTTGATGCTGGTCCCTTCTCACAGCTAACTGGAAACAGAACAAGGGGGAATGGCCTCAAGGTGAGACTGGGTAGGTTTAGATTGGACATTAGGAAAAAGTTTTTCACAAAGAGAGTGGTCAGGCACTGGAGTGAGCTGCCCAGGGAGGTGGAGTCACCAACCCTGGATGTGTTTAAGGGTCATTTGGATGTGGTGCTTAGGGATTCGGTTTAAGGTGAATCTTGCAGAGTAGGGTTATAAGTTGGACTTGGTGATCCTGAGGCTCTTTTCCAACCTGGATGTTTCTGTGATCTATCAGAACTGCAGTTTGAAGAAGCAAGTTAGATTGTGGAGACACTATTATTCAGATCAATGAGAAAAGCACATCAGCCTGAGAAAGACAATTGTATTAAGGCTTTAACCTGTGAAAAAAATCAACTCACTGCAACATTTAATGACTATTACTGAGTAGGTAAAAACACACATTACTCATCACAGATGTGTCATGTAGTATGGAATAGCCCTTTGAACAGCTTTGGTTGGCTGTCTTGGCTGTGCCTCCTCCCAGCATCCTGTGCCTTTCCAGCCTCCTCACTGCCAAAGCATGAGAAGCTGCAAAGTCATTAAATATGACCACTGCTTAGGAGCAGCTGAAAACATCCATGTATTATCAGTAGTCTCATCCTAAATCCAAAACACAACACTGCACCAGCTACTATGGAGAAAATTTAAACCTATCCCAGCCAAAACCAGGATAAGTGTATTTTTTTGACATACACACTTTTTATGTATAAAAAGTTGTTAAATGGTATGAATAATCCCAGGTGTGATAGCTAGCCTTCACTTTGGGGCTGTGGCCTGTAAAATGCATTTTGTATAGTTTGCAGATAACAAAAATCCTTGATTATAGTTAATGCAAAGCAGACTATCTATCTAGAAGTCAAATGCTTCTGTCTTACCAGCAGAGCTATCAAAAGTGCTGTCCAACATCGTGGAAGTTTTTTCCAGTGCTATAAATGGTTTGAAGTAAATTCTGGAAGGTGTAATTACAAGTCAATACAGAAGGGAACAAAATCCAGTTTCTTCCAGCAGTGATAGTTTTCTGTGTTCATTTAAGCATCTAGTTTAAGTTCAGTTCTACTCAACTCAACAGCCACCTAGTTGAATTACAGTGTTTTAGATTCATTGAGGTACTACTTTTAAACAAGCAATTCGATTACCATTCCCTGCTTTGGTGGTAATTTTATGGCTCCAACTATGGGATTCCAGGGTAATGCAGAGATGTTTCAATTCTGTAGCAGAAAATAAATTTCACTGAATTTAGAGGAACGACAAATTGTTCAGTCGTGGTTTTGTAAAACATGGGGGATGTAATGCTTCTCCCACAGTCCTACTTCACAGTCACAAATATGAAAAGAAACTATGAAGCACGGCCAAAGAACTTTAGGAGGAACTTTATTCTATGAGGCACTTATATTCACTGTCATGCACAGTAAGTTTTAGTTAAAACAAAAATGCCACAAAACAAATGGTACAGAAAAAAACATAAAAAGTAGCTTTGGAGAAGAAATCACATTATAGCCCATGAGTCCAGTAAATGTTAGGTTTTTAGCATAGTTTCCACTCCATGTTTACAGATGCAGTATTTTAATTTTCATCTCCTGTGGATTTTTTTTTTTAAGGCAGAATCAAGGCAGCAGGAGAGCAAATCAAAATCTTGATGACCAAAGACCTAACACAAAAGTTAACTAAGAACTGACAACTGGAGATAACCAATAAAAGATCATCACAGAGAACAAACCCCAAATAATTCAGCAGCTAGAGAAGTTGGAGAGGGAAGAGATGGCAGAAGCACAGGCTCAGATGTCTCTCAGCCTCACAGAGGTCATAGGAAGAGATGACAGAAATAGAGGCCCAAGTATCTGTCAGCCTCACAGAGGGCATTTTAAATATAAAGATTTGTTGGGCACACTGACCCTAACTGTGGAGCTTTCTATTTGTTTTCATCAGAACAGACTAAATGAAAGCAAAGATGAATACAGCAACCAAGTTGTGCCACGAGACAAATATAAATCGCTTTGAATAATATATAATTTCTTTTGCATATAATACACCACACAAAACATTTTATTTGAAAAATAAACATTTAATTAAAAAATAGCATATCAGCCACATTCCACCATTTTGTCCAATCAAAAGTGTATCCTTCGGTTGCAAACTGTTCATTTTAGTGTTCTGGCCTTAAATGGATCAACAACCTTGATCTGAAAAGTGCTGCAGAACTAAGATTGATATAAAAGCAGGTACAAATATGTAGTGCCACTGTATACCCTTGCCAAGGGCTGGAGGTTTTGGGTTTGTTTTGGGTTGTTTTTTCAGTTGTTTGGGTTTTTGTGGAATTTTTTGTTTGCTTTATTTTGTGTTTTGTGGTTTGTTTTTTTTTTTTAATGGGACAGCATACATCAAAGAGAACTGACGACAACTGTACCACAAGTATGAAAGTACAGTCTACTTAAGATGTCATTAACACACACAAAATGCTCTTTTATATGCGTCTGCCAGTAAACTTAAAATTTGACCTATATTTAAATAATCTGAGAATTCAATACAACTCTCCTGTGTCTCTGATTTCCCCATTATGGGGTTTTCTTAAATGCTATTAAAAAGCACTAGTAATATTTATGATAGTGTACCCTGAGTGGACATACATGAAAGGAAGCTAGTTTCAGTATCCAAATTTCTGGCATAATGGGGAAGACAAGGAAGACTGGTGGTTTCTTTTTTCCATTAGGAAGAGTATCTTAGTGACTTTCAAACCAGTATATTCATCTCAGTGTTTCATATAGTACTGTCTGAAAAGCATGAAGCTTTATAACCAAACACTTGCTTCATTCCAGCTGAGTCTTCGACTTTATACTACACCATGAGATCTTGGTACCTTCAGTCTTTCAGAGATCTGTCTTATCCTCATACCGACACATACATGCAGCTCTCTGACTATCCAGGTATGGTTTACATCCTAAATGTATAACTGCATCAAACAGCAGCTCGACAGTTGATTCGCAGGCTGCAAGCAAAGAGGAGTTCGGTTAAAAGCACTCTTTGAATGGAATATAAAAATAACAGAAATTGCTCTGTCAACCTGAGAATGATTCTAAGAAGCAATCTTCTCTGGGCATAGCAAATAAATTGTCCAATTAAAGAATGAACCAATAATTATGTAAGTTGAGAGTAAAGGTTTTTCATATGCCAAACAAAATGAACAAGAAAATTCATTGCGTATATGATGTTGTCAGTGTTAGAAACATCACCTAGTCTTGGAGAGGTGAAAGAGTTATTCAACCTCCTCACTTTCTGTATCCCAGTTTATGCTGCTTTAACAGCAGCTCAATAGACCTCAACTTGCCACTTCTGACACTGAACACTAACATAATGACTTCTTTGCAGTTAAATTAATTTGAGAAGCTCTAAAACAGCCTTGTTCTAGAAATTTACTGCTCTCAGCGGGACTATTTACTGTAAAAGTGACACTGGCCAAGTTTAGAAGTGTGGCTCTGTCATGTATTTATCGGATGGAGGCCAACAACCAAGACTACCTAAGGCCTGTTACTAAAACCCCTGAAACTTATTCACTAAGTGCTAGCATTAAGTACTTCCACTATGAAAATATATTATTCCAATATTTACTTGATAAAAGGAAACAAATCACTATTTTCATGCAGTTTACTAGCCATGACACATAGTAGATATTTAGAAATCCCCCAGAAGAACAGAGAATATTCAGCTATGCTACAATAAATGCAGGAATTATATGTGCATTTTGATCCAAGTTGTGTTCCCATATTCATGCTCCTAAATGGTAAGCATTATTTTTTTCCCATCAAAGTTAGTTTTAAGCCTGATCATTTTCCTGAGTTAATGCTCTGCTGCATGAATATCTGGGCTACACAACAGAGGGACAGAACAAGGCATCTTTCAGCAACAGCACCAGCTTATGAAAATGTGTCATTCCTGGCTTGCACAAAGGTTCTTTGCCAAATAAGCTCACTTAAACTGGGAAAAAAAATAAAAGGTCTTTTCACACTTACCCTGAACACTCTCTGAGATTCCAAGTGTCTTCTGCACATCTCTGCAGATTTTGGAGAGGCAGGACTGAAACTGCTCATCACAATCATTTTTTTTATTGCCACAAGTGTCGTAGCATCTGTCATGGTGATTGCAGCACTTTGTCATTGAAGGGATACCAATGTCAAACTGTGAAGAAAACATGCACACACACTCTACTGGTATTCCAGTTAAGAAAGATATACACTAACAGAAATGAAAAACTAATCAATCCAGCTGTCATTTGCTTCTCTCTGTATTTTACTATTCACTTCTGGTAAGCTATGGTCTGCCTCTGGCCAGCAGCCAAGAATCCACATTGTTGCCTGGTCCACAGAATAGAGAACAGGAAGATCAAAAGCTCGAAACCTCTTGGGTCAAGATAAAGACAGTTTAATAAAGAGAAAAAAAATACCCCCAAATAAGCAGTGCCAAAGCAATCATTCACTTTAACCCACAGGTGTATGCATGCTCAGTCAGCTTCTCAGCAACAGTTACCTTGGAAGGCACACACACCCCCCAACACCTTTCTCCCTCCTCCCACTACTCCAGTTTTTGTAGCATGACTATGTAGTACAGAATATCGCTCTGGCCAATTCAGGTCAGCTGTTCCAGCCCTAGGACCTCCTGCCCAGGAGAAAAAGAGGAAGTCCCAAAGCTGCACAATCACTTTTCAGCACTAGCCTTCAACACTGTTTTAGCTCAAAATTTCACAGTGCCATGCAGCCTGCTATGAAGAGTTAACTTCATCCCAGCCAAACCCAGTACAAAACTTAACCCATTTTTTTTCTAGCATTAAGGAAATGGATTAGCATCAGTAAAGACAGCTAGAGGCAGAGTGAAACCCTCCACTCTCACAGGACTACAGTTAGGGTTATGCAATGCTTTCAAGATCTTGAGAAAAAAAACACAAAACATTTTTTAAAAAATCATTAATTAATCATCAACATTCCACTTTATCCCTAAAATATTTTATGTCAACGATTAAAATGGTTATACTATGTTTGTTTATAATATTAGTACTTTCCACATGTTGTCACCAAAGCATGCATTGGAGCTGATAAAATCAGAGACATTGTATGTGGATGTTGTCTCATCCTCAGAATGCAGGAGGGAAACAAAAACACCTACAGGAAATGTTGATATATGAAAGATACAAAAAAAAAGCCCCAAATGGAAATACTAACCTGAACTCCAAATAGAGGGGATCCACAACCATTTGGCGGTGATGGTTTATATCCATAGCGAGGAAAGGGCTTGGATCCTAGAAAACATAATTTATCATGCCTTAATTGGATTTTTTTTTTGCACATAATTTTAGTACTGTTAAAACTTACCACAGGCCTTTGGTGGGCTTCAGACATTATCAGTTATATTTTTAAGTTAAATATTCAGGCAGTTGAGTATCAACAATTCATACCAAATTACAACTTCGGAGTAGTAAGCAGTTTTTAAAAAGAGAGGGACAAGACACCTGAGGAGACATTAATATTAGCTTCTCAAGTTCAAAAGAAAAACAACCAAAAAACCCAACCAAACAAAGCAATATCTGAATCACTAAATTGGATGCGTCAGTTAAGTTTGCAATATGTAGGATTACATTAAAGAACACAGCACTGTAAGTTCATTAATACTGTATATTTTATAATTTATTAATGCTTTATATACTATTAGCAGTTGTGCTCTGGTTTTTTGTTTGTTTGGTTGGTTTTTTCAGCCTAACCTTTAAAACTAACTGGAATAAACCATCTTCTTAATTTCCAGCACTGCTAACAGTGACATAACTTAAAACTAGTAGAGACTGCTAAAAGGTCCTATCTCCCTGAGCACTTACTGGTACAGCAAGGCAGGGAATTCTGCATCCGAAATTAAGGAAGATTGTGGAGTTAATTTGATTTGCAAACAAATTGAGGCCACAATTAAAAATAATGGTGAAGAAAAATCTTATTTGGACAGTGCATATTCCACTACAGAGAGAAAATGTCATGGTGCCCTGGCGGCTCTTGCGGAGCCAGTCGATGCTCATTTCCTGATCCAGTAACTACTTCAGCCTAAGTAACCTGGGGGTAAGTGGGTTCAGCTGAGAGAAACCAAGAGGGTCAACCTGAACCTCCCCTTTTGGGGCACTCCTGAGGCGCCGATGCAGCCTTGGAGGAGATCTCTCTGGGGCTATGCTTGCCTGACACCCCCCTGCGGCAGCCGGCGACGGGGACGACCAGGGAGCCGCCTCCCGACAGGTTATATAAATATACACATATACAGGTGTAAGATCGCGTTACTGAGGGTTCCTCTGCGGCTGCGCCCCGTTTCCCTGGGAGCAGCGGCTCGGCACCGGCGGCGGAGCAGCCGCCGGCCCCCTTAGCTGTGGCCTCTCCGACCGGGCCGGACCGCCTGGAGCGAACCGGCCGGCAGAAGGACAAGGGTCGCGGCAGCCCAGCGCGGTCTCTGCCGCTTCACCAGCCTCCTGGCCCCGCCGCCCTCCTCACCGTCGCTGCACTTGTACTGGCAGAGGCCATCCTCGCCGCCCAGCAGGTCGAGGGCCGCGTTGAGGTACACGTCGATCTTGTGCACCCCGTTGCGGATGGTCTTCAGCGTCATGCGCCAGTCGGGGGTCTGCGGCGCCTCCTGGCACCGCGCCGGCCACAGGCCTAGCCAGGCGCAGGCCGCCAGCAGCAGCAGGGCACGGACCATGGCGAGCGGCGCCCCACCGGGCGCCCACTAAGCTGCCGCCTGCCCACTCCCGCAGTACCCCACCGACCCGGCCCAGCCGGCCGCCGCCATCATCGTTCCTCCGGGCCCCGCCCGGTGGGGAGGAGCCTTGTGCTGCCCCGCACGGAGGGAGTGCGGCGTCGCGTCTCGGCCCCTTCTCCCGCAACTGCCCCGAGAGAATGGGGATGCTGCTCGCCTTCGGAGGCCTGCGCCGGGTAGGAGCAGAGCTGGCGGTCGCTCCCTTACGGCCAAACCGCCTTTTCCCGGGCTGCTGCCGCCCGTCAACTGTCAAGAGGTAGGCTGGGGAGAGAGAAATAGAATGGCTTAGGTTAGAAGGGACCTTAGAGATCGTCTACTCCAGCCTCCCAGCTAGACTTGCTTGGCCTTATCAACCTGGCCTTGAACACCTCTAGGGAGGGAACATCCGCAACCACCCTGGGCTGCCTATTCCAGTTTCATCACCTTTGTACTGAAGAATTTATTTGTAAGAGCTAGTCTGAACCTACTCTCCCTCAGCATAAAACTATTCCCTCTTCCCCTGTCACTAGACACCCTCATGAAAAGTCCCTCTCCAGCCTCCCTGTAGGATCCCTTCAGGTATTGGAAGGCAGTTGGAAGGTTTCACCCAGAGTGTCCTCTGGGCTGAACAACCTCAGCTCCTGCAGACCATCCTTGTAGCTGAGGTATTCCAACCTTTCCATCATCTTTGAGGCCCTTTGGCCCTATGCCTTTTTTATGATGAGGACACCAGAACTGGATGCAGTATTCAGTGATGCATTAGGAGGACAGAGCCAGACTCTTACCAGTGGTGTTCAGTGACGGGACAAGGGGCAATGAACACAAACTGGAGCACAAGGTATTCTACATAAACAGAAGGATGAATTCTTCTCTTTGAAGGTGACCAAAACTGGAAGAAGCTGCCCAGAGAGATTGTGAGATCTCCCATCTCTGGAGGCATTCTAAACCCACCTGGATGTATTCCTGTGTGATTTACTCTGTGTGAACCTGCTCTAGCAGAAGGGTTGGACTAGATGATTCACAGAGGTCCCTTCCAACCTCTGCTATTCTGTGATTCTGCGATGACTCTCGTGGAGAAATTCGGGTCAAGCCTTTCACCCCACTTAGGCTGCAGAGGCATTGTAAAACACAGTCTGACACCTTCCCTGTTATAGCATGGGCAGTTTCAAAAAGAGAAACATACCACCTTTAGCAGGTCACAGTGCCCCTTGTTCTGTGAGGAGACATTGTCCAAACCTGTTTAGATACAAACTGGGAGAGCAGCTGGCAACCAGTTGGCATAACACAGTGACAATGGCTGGGCAGGGCCCAGGGAGGTACTGGTACTATCAGATAATAAGGAACACCAGGCCTTTTTTATTTGGAAAACCTTTTATTTGGTGACTGTATTATAGAAAGAGAGAGCAATAGCATTTTGAATGAAAAATGGATGGGCTGATTTTCTAGCCAGCCATTGAGATATTGTGGCTGTGGGTGTGAATAGAATGAAGGGCAGTTTTAGTGCCAGTCACATCAGGGCTTACTTAGTGTGGTGGCTCAGAGCAAATGTCACCTGTGGGAAGAGCCTAAAGCCATATATTGCTTTCCTTCAACACAGTCTGAGGGAGAACCTGTGTTAATACAGCTGGAAAAACATGACCTTTTGGAAAGGACACTTGTTTAGAAACCAAAACAAACAATAACAAAAGGCAGAAGGGAATACGTACTTGAAGTGTTAAAACGGCAACGTATTTTTCTGGTGGTGTTCAATGTGAAGGAAACAGATGCAGTGATCTTTACATATGTCAGTGATTCAGTTTCAGGTAACATCATCAAACATGCAACAACAGAAGTATGCAAAATGAAAGTGTATTATTAAACATTAAAAGTCCAGGTTTGATGAAAAGAAAAATCAGACAAAAATGAACTTGCTTGCGAAACACCCTGTTTGGCTTTTTGGTTTTTTTGTTTGTTATTATAAAAATGGTTTTTGTCTTTTTTAAATTTAAATTCTAGATGCTTCACAGGTGAGCTGAAGTGGAACTATGTGAAAATTGTTACTTTTTTTTTTTTTTTTTTTATGAAACCAGGAAATGGAAAGGAAACAAAGAGCATTCCAGATCAACAGGTGAATATTCTACTGGGATTTCTTCTTTTCAGCCTCAGTGATTAAAATTATTTGTAGCTAACTGAAGAAATAGGTGGAAAATGTTCTTTACATAAGTTAATTAAGTGAAACAGAAGAGGGACCTCTTCTTAAACATGTCCAGGTTTTCCTGTACAAAGACCCTGACTCAGCAATTCAGGAATACAATTAAATGCTTTCCTAAATAGCACATGGTGTTGTTGGGTGGAGGGTGTTAAAAGAAGCTATTCATACCCTTTCCTTATTGTACAAGACAAGTTCATGCTGATGTGGGAAGACTGAAAGATGAAGTCATTGAATGTGTAAAAATGTTGTCTGAAGCAGACTGTGGTGAATGATAGAAAAACCACCACCATAATAACTGTCTTGTGTGAACATATGCCATTTATCCAACAGGATAATTAACTGGGAGTTATAAAGTAAAACAGATATGAAAACAATTTGTAAAATATAATATATTGAAGTACATTCTAAAGCTTTTGAGCACTTTGAGAGAACTGATTCAGATGGTCCTGAAGCTATTTTGGCAGTTTTGTGTTCAGGCTACCAATTCTTAAACCAAATTCTAGTACTTTCTGTGTGTAACTTGCGTTAAATGTGAGACTGTGTATTGACTTTTTTCTTACAGCAAGCGCTACTACTAGAGCTGTCAAAAATGTGTAGCTGTAGGAAATACTTCCTGATTATCATGTGAGTAGAGCTTCATCACAAGGACTGATGGAAGCAGAAGGATTTTCTGCTTAATTGTTATAGTTTTGGTGGTGGCCCCTTATCTTCATCCAGTTGTGAGTCAATTAAGGCAAGTAACAAAACTCCTGACTGCATGTTGTAGGATCAGGCCATGGATGATCCTTCTTGGCATTACTGTTTCATGCTTTTCTATTTTGATATAGGAAGCTTGTGATAATTTGAGAATATGGTGGAAGGGGCTATGACTGAGAGTATTAATTTCTAACTTAGATCTGCAACTTGGTTTTGTACAATTAAGTCTGTAAGTATAATATATATATATTTATATTGTCATAGAAATTGTGTGTGTATGCATGTGTGGTGCAGATACATATGAATATATATATACACATACAGTAAAATCTTACTTGCTGTTAAGAGTTTGCTGGATACCAGCAATACACTTATATATACACAGAGAACTTAAGATAGTAAAGATGCTTTTTATTAAAGTTGAAGAGCCAAGCTTATTGTTGTTTGTGACCAGCTGCAGTTAAATTAATAAAACTTAGAACTACAAAAAAATTGCCCCAGCCTGGATGGTCTGATGAGGTGTATTAAGTAGATAGAAATTGTCAGAGTTCATAGCTGAGAAAACTATCAACAAAGAGAGTTGCTACTTGGGTAATTGTTGCATTACAACAAATCTCATGATCATAGTCAGTGTGTCAATGGAAGGTCTGAAGTCTGCTTTCACGGAAACCCTAAAGAAGCACTTGCGAAGCAAGGCAGCACCCTGAGGGTTTCCAGTAACCCAGACCTTGAGGTCTTTGGAAGTTCTTTGAAGTCCTCTGCTGTCCTTTCTGTGAGGTTCACATAGTGCCAGTGTAGTAATTTTCCAACCACTGTTTCGGTATGCTTGTCCGTTTCAAATAAACAAACTACCACAACTGAAATGCAATGTGAAACGTGGAAGGAAAGAAAACAAACAAACAAACAAGAAAACCAACACAGCAAAGAAAATATATTTTAATTTTCCCTGCCTTTTTGCTGTGTAGTCACATGACAGTAAAATTCTCTTCCTGTTAAGAATCTTCAAAATATATTCTGTAGAGATTTGTGCTTATTGTTGCTAAGTTACGTGGCTGCTGATTGCAAAATGGGACTAGTGTTCATTTTTGCATGGGTGATAAGAAGGAAGTGTTTGATCTTCAGGTATTGTAGCGTGAAATGAGACTTCTTGTCACATGATGGCTGATCCAATCATAGTAGCTGGCCACTTGTGTGTACACACCAGGGTGACCAGCATCCCCACAGTTCTCACCCCAGCTTACAATACCCCAGACATATGCCACTTTTTCTGCATCAAAACACACCAAGGGCCCTCCTGAATCACCTTTGCAACTGTCTATGGAACCATCATAAGTACCTGAGGCAAAAGAGGAAGCAAAAAGCAAAAGTAAGTTCATATACAAGCTAGCACACAAAACAGAGCTCAGGGTTTTTTTTAGGGTCTATGTGGCTTCCTGACAGATGTTTGCCTAATGATCACCTGTAAAGGAGGCTCCTAACCTCTTCAATCTGTTGCTTCCTAATTCTTCCCAAGTGCAGGGCCCCTCTGAACATTTGTGTTTGACCCAAACTGTCCTCATTTGCTTTGATGTTAGTGATATGAGTCTGTTTCACCCAGTGCAACGGAGAAGAATTCAGCCATATTGTCTATTACATCATTACAAGTAGCTCATTAAAAAGTGGGGGGGGG
>WBNM01018634.1:0-88159 GCA_013399055.1 Ramphastos sulfuratus | reverse complement strand
GGGGGGGAACCAAAAACCAAAACAGGAGTAAAAAGGTAAAAAGATTTGTGAGATGTTTCCTGTGGAAATGAAGCTATTGTAATGTGTGTATGTCTATATGTCTGCCTTTGGCATCCTGTCTACCCAAGAACTCATTGGCCAGTTTCATCTGTGCAGAGCGGCACAGAGAGGCAGAGGCCTCAAAATTATATTCTCTACCAGCTTGATGAAAATAGTTGGACAGGTACAAGAAGGAGAGTATGTGAGTGCTGGAATGGCAGGGATAGCAACTGTGTTAAGTACCCTCACTGCAAAGTCTCAGTGTGGCACATCTGCAGCACTGGACAGCAGCCCTAAGGCACAAGTGTGTAGGATCCAGTACTCTCTGTAAGTTTCAAGGCTCATGGAACTAATTGTTTGCAATTCAGCAAATACAGTGATCCTGAGAAAATGAATGAAGACTGAAGGATATCATAGAAAGACTGTTACTGAGCTAGAATATGGTTTATGCTTTGTCCTATGTATTCAATATATTAGTCAGCTTATTAATTTCTAACACTTACTGCACTTTCCTGCTTGGTTGATTGATGTAGCATGAAGGAACCCATACTAAGAGTAAGTAGCCAAGTTTTAAAAAATGTAAGCACTTTCTTGAATCTCTACATGACTAAGAAAGAGTTCTGTGAACTTTTCTTAGACAGAATTGGAATTACTAATCCTATAAACCAAGATTTTATTGCCTTTACACAGTTTAGTTAATATTTGCTTTATAACTAACTCCCAGGGAGTTAATCCCAAGTCTTTATTTGCCTCAAGGAGGGAAGCTAACCCCAGATGCCCCCTTTCTGATGTTGTTCCATGTGATACTCTCTTTGTTCCCTCCTGGTAAAATATGAAATACAGCGGAGATGAAGGAAATAAGTTATGGAACTTGCACAGTAGACAAAGCCAGTATCTTAATAGATGTCATGCTGAATTTATCAAAAATTATTTGGCTTTTATTTTTCTAAGTAGTTTGTTTACTGCTTTTACTTCTGGATTTAAAGAACAGTTGTAAGTTGAATACCCATTGCTTTTTACTCATGCATACGGTGATAGTTTTTGCTTCTTAAAGAAGCAAAAAATGTTTATTCAGAATCATTATTTTAATATTAAGAGTGTCAACCAGTTTCTTGGCAGGACTAATCTGAAAAGTTAATCTTGTTTTTATCCTGGTGTGCAGTGTGGTAGTAGTAAATGTCAAGCAGATGAATAGTCAGCCATATTCTAGTCAAGGGGACTACTAGTGTCCTCTAAACAGGCATTTGCTTAAAGATGTTGCTGAATCATAAATAAATGTAAAGGCAGGAAGTTCAGTGGGTTGTAAAGTGCTTATCTCCTTAGGAAACATATCTCAAATTGCATGCCAAAATTTGCTCACATAATTATAGAGAGTTGGCATGGTGTCATCTTAACTCTGCGCATAAATAGATATATGATGGTGGATGCATCTAGGACCCAATGGCTATCATTTTGCTAACAGTGATATTGTGGCAATCTCTTTATTGTCTTTTCCAAGGCTAAAAGATGCCCGGCTAGTGTGTCTGACCTTATGAACAGTGGATTTGATGGTAAAGACATTTCTAGTAAGAAAATTGATGCTTACCAGCACATGCCATTTTGTTAAAAAACCGTCCTGGATACAATTCAGAACAATTCTGAAATAAATTAACATTGCCCCACTTGAGGATGTATTGTTTGGCATAATCTATGAAAGAATAGAATAGATTTTTCTAAATGAAAAATGGTAAGTAGGTATTAGACACTTCTAAATATCATAAATTAAAAAGTTATGTATTTGTTTATCTACAGAATTTAATCTTCAATATTATAAAGCAGATACATTAAACTGCCACTAACATCCCACAGGAATTGCAGTACATTGGCCATATATTCCAGTATAAAAGCAGAAGGATTTAATTGCAGTGTTAAATACATGATTTAATTTTGACTTTTTCACCCTGTCTTCTTCAGGTTTTTTTGGACTTGATGATGTTAAATATTTTTTTCCAACCAAAACAATTCTATGATTCTGTATCGAGGTTTTCAGACCCTGGGAACCTGGTGTGTTGTTTTCTAATCATCCTTCTTACTTTTTTCCCAACTCTTACTCTTTTTTGGGGATGAGTGGAGCAGACAGTCAAGACACCTACAGGTGAGCTAGGTATTCAAGGTATTCACAAGGTTAAGGAGATTCTCTCTTTTATTCCCTGTCCATTTGCTAGTAATTCCTAGCTTTGCATTTACTTTACAATCTGCTAATGAGTATGGACAGGAGAAGCCTCACAACCAGCGTGTGGCAGCTGCAGCACCAGGCTGTAATCAGTATGATACAAAACAAATGCTTCCTAAATCTTCTGATTACATTTGGCTGACCTGTCACTGTGCAGCCTTCTCTGGGCTAAACACAGGTACGTGCTGAGTTTTGCAGCTGTAGGCTGCAGCTCACATCCTCTTGGGCAGGGGACAGAGGGACAGAGGACAGGCTGTGGCTGTAGGCCACTGTGAGGTAACTGCCACATGTTAAATATCATTACCAGGTCTCCACAGCTAATATAAATCGATTTGCAAATGGAACATTTCTTATTGTTGGGGTAATTTGCAACCAGGAGTGTCCTCCAGATTAGTTTAAGTGGCTGAAACAACAGAGGAAGCAGGAAAGAGAACCAGCAGTGACAGCTGAATGCCAAACCACAGCCTACGTTTTCTGTACTCAGCTTTTTTTGAGTGCTTTGAGTACAGCTACTCTTCAGCCTTTTTGGAATGAAAGCTCACCACAATTAGAAAATGGGAGGTACAAATTGCACCTTGTAGTAAGCACAAAAGCAAATACCTTTCTCTAGTCCCCATCCAGAAACCTTGCATCTTTCACCAGTCCTGAACATATACTCTGACCAGGGGATACAGGCAGGTACGGTGTGTTGGGGGGAGCATTCTCCTGTCCCAGAACTTCTCAGCTCCAGCAGAGCAATGTCATTTTCATAAGTTGATGCATTATACTTTTCATGGATTATGATCTGTTTTAGCCTCAAAGTGTCTGTCTCTTCATTATGCCGTGTGATATGCAGCAACGCAACCCAGACACGGTACAGATGAACTCGCTTTGCACTGGAAAACAAAGAGCTGAAATGAAGTATGTTGTGGTATTTAACACAAGCACTGTACATTTCAACTAGCTGTAAACTGCATTTTATCAAGGTTTCTCTGGAATAAAAAAAAACCACCAAAAAACAGTTTATATACATATAGTTTCTTTCTGCGCTTAATGTCCAGGTTTTTCTGAAATGTAGCAAATGCAAGGCACATGACACTTAGATGACCCCAGGGATGTTTTCAGGGAACAGATACTGGATTTCTGGGGAAGAGAGGAGGTCCCTTGCATCTCCCTGTCAGACACAGTAGTTATGCCAACTGTTTCCTGCCTGCCAACTACCTGACTGAAGAATGCTGGATCTCTTCAAACTCATCATTCCTTTTTCATCTTTCTGTTTACTGGCAAAAGATCATCACTTCTTTTAATCTTCCCTGTCGTTAACAGGGGTAAGATGGTATTTTAAATTGTTTTATTCAACAGGCAAATGGGAATTAGCAAACAGGTAGCTATGAAAGGCAATAATATCCAAATTATTCTTTCTGCTTTGCAACAAAGCAATTTCCCAGTCAGTTTTTACCTGACACAGTGTGCGGCAGTCAGAACCCAACAGCCACCAATATAAACCCCTCCGCAGTATACTGTTGAACCTTCATTGGTAGTGTCTCTAATTGCCACTTGCCAAGGGAATTCACCCTGTTCAAACAACCAAATAATGTGAAATCATAATAATTACACTTTTTAGTGCATAAAATGAAACACATTTCTTAGTCCAACCTTATCTCCTTGACTATATCTAACTGTAAATAAAACACCTGCTATCCGGAAACTGTGAATTGGGCTCCATCTGATAAGAAAGATACATTCATTAAGGTGCAGTAATTTTGTTCCATCTTCTGACTTTGTGTGTTGCCTCCTGCCCTCCAGCTTTCTCCCATGAAACCCTTTGTAGCCAGAGAAACAACATGTAGAGGCTGACCTGGTATGATCAAGTGTAGCATTCTGGACTGTATTCTGTTTCAAAGGTGCCAATTTAAAGTCCATTTTATTATTTCTAGCTATAGTATTAAGCATTTTGCTGAATCATTTTCAACCTGTACTGTAATGCTCAATTTTGCAAATGTTTTTACTTTACGAATTGTGCTTCTCTTTGCTTTTGTTCAGTGCATTGCCACCACTGCTGCAAAACATGAAATCAGCACTGTAGCTGATTTTTGCTACTTCTGCATATTTTACCAGAAGGACAATAATGCCTGTTTAATTTGATGCTGAATGAGCTCATATCTAGTGAGGTGTTTGGTGTTTTGGGTTTTTTTACCTTTCTTGCAGTCTCTCCACCTACGATTCTTTTCCGTCGCGTTAATGTGTGATTTGTAAAACCACACTGTACTTGGGGAAGAAGTTTCTTTATCGTTTTTATTTCTTTAACAGAAAGGAAAGATGTATCTCAGAACTCAGGTATCCATTTGGAGGCAGATTTATCTTTGTCTTGAAAATCTGACTCCTGTTAATATGCCAGTAGCTGAAGTAGCAGGAAAGCAAAGCCCAAAAAACTTTTGGCATCTGTTTTTTGCTTTGAAAATTACACCACATTACTTCTCCCCATTTTCCACTGCTGCTTGTTTCAGGCAAATAATTCTGAAGCAGTTCCCTTAGATTTGCTGAGAATTTGCCTCCACCAGATGCCAAGATGAGCAGATATGGGTCCTCAGCCAGGATGAATTATTATGGCATTCTTGAAATTAGTGGAAAACAAGACAAATAGTAAGCCCCAAAGTGTATACTACTAAATCACAAAGTCCAAATTTTCTGAGTGTTCTGGATCTGGCCAGCTTGCTGTTAGCTAGGAAGCCACTAGTGAGGGACTATGCTGTTGTTTTTGAAGGGTTAGTTACACTTACCTTCATCCATGCTGCCCTTTCCAACGCCTTTGTATTTGCCTGTAGTAGAATAGCAAAACACTGAAAATACTGGCAGGCATTTAAATTTGTTCTGTGTGACTGTATGTTTTTATGCCAGAATCATTTTAAATGCACAAGGGCACACCACTTCACGTGGATCGTAGCAGGCGCTCAGCCTGCTGCCTGCTCTGTCCTTTCCTACTAGCTATTCTTTTTGGCTGCCTCAGCCTACAAATGACCTACATACAGCAGATACTCATTCACACTTATACTACATGATGTCTACTCTACTTCTGTAAAGAAAATATGAGAAATGCTCTTTTCTTGTCATTTTGTTTTTTGATGTCTTATGTGATATCCCATTCTCCTCTACTAGGAAACAACAGAAATTCCTCCTCCTGCCCCATCAACCTTTTGGAGTTTAGAATTCTAAAGTGCAAAGAGCATCAGGTAGCAGGGGTTTGGTGGTTTTGTTTTTTGTTTTTTGGGGTTTTTTTTGTTTTGTTTTGTTTTCTTATTGTTCTTTGTTTTTCCAATTTAGATGATTCTGTTGTGTACTGTGTACTTCCTTAAAAAAGGTAAGGGAAGATATTCAATATGAGAAGTAAATGAAATGTCTCCTGAATCTGGTTTGTCAGCTTTTTCACATGCTCAAAATGCCTGTTGAATTCAGTTCCTGAATAGAGGCTGAAGGCTGGGTCTGTTCTCATGTTACTGACAGTTATGTTTACATTGGGAGTTCAGTTTACCTTTACCAAGTACCATTTACCACTAGTGTTTACCTTTTGGCTTTAGACTTTGTCTCTTATCTGAGCAAGGAAAAACACTCTAATTTCAAAACAAAATCTTTTCAACAGTGAGGAGAACAGCACAGAAGAATTATTGTATTGACAAGGTAGAGGAAACTATTCCTGCCTGCCCTATGTAAGCATTCCTCACAAACAGGGGTTACTAGTTTGAGAGATGGTCACATAAGCATAGGACATAATCTGCCTTAAGCCTCCTGAAACATGATCTGTTTTTACCTTCCTTTAGGTTTCTTTCTGTTCTTTTCTAGAAGGAAGGGGAAGGAAATGATATAATCTTTTCTTCCTACTATGTGTAACATAACATTGGGAAGACTAATCCATGGATGCATTTTGGTTTTGCTAATCTGTTAAATAATTTGACAATGTGCATTGTGTAGTCTCTAATCATAACTGAGCAGAAAGAAAGGAAAGAAACAAAAACGTCTTTCAGAAGGAAACCTGCACAGAAAGCTTCACGTTCATCCTCTCCTGTGAGGCAGTCGATTTCCTTGTTACAGACATTCTCATTTGGAATACAGATATCTGACTGACAGTGGAAACTGTTGTCTCTGCACTCTGTAACACAGGAGAATTACACATGTAAATCACAGGATCATCGTATTTTAAAAATACAAACACAATATAATATATATGTTACAGGGGTCTTAGCTGTTCATAAACATCGTAAAAGCAGGCTATGTAAATGTAACACACAATCAATACTTGGCTCTACTCATTTTGCAATCTTGAAGTTTTAAGACTTACAAAATGTATTTCTGTTATCACTCCAGTGCTGTACTTCCAGGCTCACTTCTTAAGAGTTTCAACCACAACACTCAGCTTCAGCTAAAGGACTGCTAGATTTGCTAAAGGACTGACAGTTTTGCCAACATTACTGATCATCTCCAATGAGGAATTTATGATGTTTGGGTCAAATTTGCCCCCTAAGATCAGAGTCCAAGGTGGATTTTGATTGAATGAGCTAAATGCCTAAAATGCAGGGTTAGAAATCAAGAGTCCTGTTTTGAAGGTACTGGATTTAATAACTTATTTCTTCTAAAATTTTTGATTGCATGAAATGTTATTATAAACCCAAGAACCCTCTTCCTTTTAATTCTTCTTATCACTTTGCTTTCCTTTTGATAACATACAGACCTTGAATTCATGGCAGGGATTTTGAGCTACTTTATAACTTTACATCAATCTGTTATTTAAGATCTACACTGGCAAATTAGTTCTTTAAAAGTATCCAGATGTCCCAGTATGATCCAGCCACCACTGAACTTAGCTGATATGCTTCTTTTGATTCCAGGAAGCATTGTTTTCAGCCCATACAGCTGAAACAGCACCATTTTGGTCAAGTGGAATCTGAATAAATGTCCTCCAGACAGATGAAGCCACAGGTATTTATTATTCTTTCTTTCTACAATGCCTGTGACTGTGCTTCCATGATTATGAGATTAAATTTACTGACAATTTAAAAACTATAAAATTAAGGTGATTGAAGAATAGTAATGGGATTTGTAACTCACATCACTGTTTGGCACCTGAAACCCAACTTCTGAAAGTATTCTGCATTCAGGTCATGCTAAAATGCATTCCTTGTTTCTAATCCCAATTGCTACACCTGGAACTGCAGATGCTGAAAGAATGGCTGCCTATGAACAGGAACTGCTCACAGATGTTCTATGGATAATCTTGCATTAGCAATAAATTTAAGGGAGGTCTTACTTTGGTTTAAAGATAGTTCATTGGGAAAATAGTGTATTTGTTTAATTTGGCCTTTGTTTAATTACTATTGTTTTTTTTCCCAACTAAAAATGCATTTTCATTCTAACAGGATTGATTTTTTTTTTTGTATCAATGTTTAACAGCCTCCTAAAAAAATCTTGTATTTCCATATTCCTCCAAAGAAATCCACATTCTCAGGGATCACTTGCCTGCTTCCAAAATTCTATTATGCCTACTTTTTTTTTTTTTTTTTTGCACTTCTGTATACTTAAACTATGGTTTGATTCCTTTAATGTGGTTACTGATTGCAAAAGAGACTCCAGCTGTTACATCAGTGTAAGAATTCTTTGTGGGTAGTTTTTTTCAGAAGTGATTTTGAAACAGGTGAAAAATGAAAAGATTACCTCTACAGCACAGCTCATCACTTAGGTCTCCACAGTCATTGATTCCATCACAGGTCTTATCCAAAGAAATGCACTTCTTGTTGACACAACGGAACTCACCGTCTGAACAAACTGTGCAGCATGATGCAAATGAAGTTAGTGTGAGAATGTCTACAGGTTCACAACTGCCCAAGGAAACATTCTGCTTGGGTGTTTTATTCTACCAGCAATTTGGTCTATCAACAGAAGGAACTCAAGTAGTATCAACAGGAGTTATTTGCATTGTTTTAATTGCCTTCTCATCAAGCTTTCAGAGTGACCATTTATTTTCCTCCTCCAACTTGCAGTATCCTGGCAGGAAGAAACTTTTTTTTCTAGATGAGGATTAAACCAGAAATGATCAGTTCAAACCCACTTGAAATTATTCAAGATTAATAAGTATTTCCCCTCTAAAAGGAAGTCATCAGGAGTCTCTGTATTTCTTTTGTGGCATTAGAAAGACCTGAGATGATTCATAGCTCACCTAACCAGCAGTGTCTCAGGCTGATGCTTGTCAGTGCCAAAGCAAGCTCACTACAGAGAACAGAAAATTCTTATCTGGCAAAACAAGAACTTGATTCCATTACACTAACAAGAAACTGAAGAGTCCCAAAACTCCCCAGAAGACAGGAGCTGTTCTGCTGTAGTGACGCTTGTTTGGTTATAGTGCTACTCATATCCTAACTGATCTCTCTCAGAGATAAAGCAGTCAGAAGGAGGTTATCACTTGTCTCCTCCCCAGTTAGCCCTGAAGAGGAAAATCTTGTGGGAGACAATACACTTTGGTATCCATGGAAGGGATGGGCAAACAAGCAGACCCATGAGTGAAATATATTCACTTTTGGGAAATATCTGTAAAAGTACTTCAGGAACAACAGTGATTTTTCCAAAGTCATCAACTCATAAGACTGGTTTGGCTCAAAACTACCCCAATTGTCTTAAAGTCTGCAAAAAGTGTATTTAAAAAAGAAATCAAAAGTTTTTGGTACAGGTTTGCTGTGGCTGGGAGTTCAGCAAACTATGTCATAATTATGTAGAATAAACTTAAAATGTAATAACTGCAAGTAGATAGAAAACTAAGAAATTACTAACCTCTGAGATTTTCATGGCACTGGAGGCTAACAAATCTCTTGTGACTATCTGTTGATTTCACCTCTATGTGACATTCAGCAAGAGTTGTCTCTAGGCCCCTGCAAGTTATTTGCAGACACTGCAACGAATTAAAGGCAGACACTGTGGTGCTGGGTTTGGCTTGGAAATATTCAGCACCTCTGTGAAGATACAAATAATAACAGCAACAAATTATGCCATTTCTCAATGAATTGTCCAGTGCTTTTATTGTTAGAATTAATAATTTTCTGCAGTGTTAAAGAATTTTGGTCATGACTAAGAAAAAGAGCAAACTTCCCATGAAAATGTCTAGGGGTACTTTGATAGAAGAAAATAAAGTGCTGATTTTTGCAGGTTGCTGTACAGAATTGTCCCCAAATCCATACATAGCTCTTTGATAGTCCCTGTGTATCATGAAGGGGTAGAAAAGTCTCCTTCTGTAGCAAAACTTGTGAGCTCAGATCTCTGTGTAGACACAGGTGAACCATAATATGGAAACCATCCTGTCTGGGGCCAAGTATCCTTGATGTCATCAAAACCAATCCATATTGAGGAAGCTCAGGCCACTGCAAGGCTAGTATTAATAAAGTTATCTTCCTTGGTTTTACCTGAGCAACATCCTCCTAATAGCGTTTGTGACTCCTACCTTAAAGAAATAAGGATTAAGTAACTAAGTAGAAAGGCTTACAATGGGACTGCATGGCTGAGTGCTCTGTCCCAGGACAAGCCCTGCTCTGCTATCTAAGGAGATACTGATCAGAACTAGGAAATGTTTGCTTCTTACCTAAAGGGGGCAATTTAGGGCACTGCAGTAGCACTTTGAGTCTTCAGGTAGGGTTTGGGAAGTAGCTTTACCCAAATAAATTATATTAGTTTTTTATGTGTAATACATGATACATGTAGTATCAAATTAACTCCTTATGAGGAACTGAATGTGCAACTGAGGTCATCAGTGTGGTTGCAGGAAAAAGAGCAAGCTCTGTGTCACTTCAGCCATCCCTGGGGCTGTGAAAACAATGGCAGCAAGTGTAAGGAGTGAAGAAAGAAAAAAAAATAATAATAAAAACCCACGTTCTGGTTCTGGCTGGTGGAAGTGGCAAAACAGAGCTGTACCATTGTCAGCTATCCTAAAAAACTTTTTTCTGCGTACAGGCAGCTCAGAGCTAGTTTGGGATGGTCCATCTGTGCACTTTCCCTTACACAGCCCTGATAGAAAACTCTGTGTCGGTGTTCAGCTCTACTTTAAAAGTGAAAATAAAATTCCCCAAACTTACAATTCAAAGCCAAGGTCCTTGCAAGCAACATTTGCTTCGTTCATAGTCCACTTACTGTCACACACAAAGATTTCATTCATTAGATTCACAGGTTTGACCCGAAGCAAAGGTGGATCTTCATGGCCCAAAGAGACTGAAAATGTTTCTTTAAAAAACAAACAAACAAAAACAGTCCCCAGATGAGAGATCATATTATACAGATCTATCTAGTGGAAAGGCAGCACAGAAACAAATCAGGATTAAAATTGTATTAACAGCCAAAGTTAGTATGGAAAGAATGGCAGGCTGGGAATCAGAAGCCTCAAGTATTATTCCTGGTTGTTCTGAGGATTGACTGTGGCTTTGAGAGTGCCACTTTTTCAAAATACACCAGTTTTGGGACAAATGAGGATACTGGTTCCTACTGTGTAAAGAGAAACAGAGAATCTGGAGCTCTACTGAGGATAGGTTGCATCTTGGTGTAATGACTTTCATTAGAGGACTTTTGATAACCAACCAGTAACATTTCAGTTGAGATGGCCAGATCCCACTCACATTACTATATAGCAGCAAATTTTCTGTTGTTTACAGTGGAGCTAAGGTCCTCAGCTTTACTTAGTGAAGACAGAGAACATACCAGGAACACACAGTGGCTCTTCAATCTTTTTCAGTGAAATAGAAAAAAATTGTTGCCACTCTGAGGTCACTGGGTGGAGCTGCTGCTTCTGTGGAGAAAGGGCCAGATGGTGCTGGGACACAGACTGGGCAGGAGAATCCTGGACCCTGCTTGCTGCTCCTGCTGTATTTGGTGGAGGTGGGATTGGAGGATGGCTGCAGGAACAGGAACTGCTGCAGCTCAAAGACGCCATCCACCTAGTTAAGTGCTCAGATGGCAAAGCAGCTTGGTGCAGCCTAAAAAGCAGGTGAGCACAGCTACTTGTCAGTGCACAAACCATCAACGGGTTTGCAGGGCAGTAGCTTCCTGTTTTGATGAAATCCACAGCATGAAGATGATTCAGGTGCATATGGCTTACCTTCTCCCCTTGCACTCCCACACACACCTCAGCAGCTTGGCTCCACTCTTGTTCCTGTGAGGTCTGTCCTTCCAAATGTTACCCTCTCTGCTAACGTTCTCAGCAGGCCCTCTCCCATTGTGCCTCCCACTATGGTCAACACCTTCCTTGGAAACTCTTGAGCTCTTTCCTATGTCTGTTTCTTCCCTATCTACTTGATGATTTGAGAAACCTACCAGCAGCAGGGTGACCTGGGCCTGTCAATCACTTTATGAAAATCAACAGATACTGCCCATTTTCAGTGATTTGTCGTTTTCTGTTTCATGTTCTTACCAGTCAATGGAGACAAACAACACTTTCTGAGCTGTAAATTGGAAGCATCTCCATGGCCACAAATGACTGATAGAGGTGGGGAAAGGAGGTAATTATACCTTCAGGCATGCATTTTCCTTTGTGCAGGAACTTGGTTTCAGGACGCTGACACTCATAGCTCTTCAGCTGACAGTAGGTATGGAAGTTCTTTCCGTTGGTAGAACAAACTGAAGAGCCATTCTTAAGGCACTGGTATGGGAGCTTACAAAGGCATTTTCCCTCCACACATCGTTCCCATGGGTGACAAAAAACTTTCTCACAGGACTTGTGTGTGAAGTGTTTGTTTAAACATTCTTCTATGAGATATGAGCCTTGCTCATCTTGCTGGACAGGCTCAACCTGCTGAAACTGGCTTTCTTCAGTACTAGATGTTGCATTCTGCAAGACACACACACACACAAAAGAAAAAAAAAAGGGGAGTAAGACTAGGAACTGCACCAAGAATTCTGCAGATCCCTTTACTGACCTCAACAAACCATTCATAAGCTTTCTCCTATCTTAAGAGCACAAAGGTGCTAAATGTAATTTAAGGTGTTTATTCCCTTCAGCCACCACAGCTTTCTCAGTTTTTCTGAACATCTCTCTTTGGTTCATTCATCTTGTGTGACCTTGGTGTCCCATAAAAGTTATACTCTACTCTTTAAATATCAGAGGAAGTGCACAGCAGATTATAAATGTTATATAAGCAAATGGTTTGTAACACACCGCAGCAATGTGATTTGAAGCAAATAAAACCATAAGGGGACTTAAAGACCAGAAAACTGGAAAAAAAAAAACAACAACTTTTATTTTTCTGAGACTTTTTTTATTGGCTTGATTGGCTTTGAGTTTAATTATAATCTGTAAATATTTGTGAACTACTTAGAAGCAAATAAAGAAATCTAAAATTAATATGTTTCACTGTGTGACTGGTAAAGTAACAAGTATCTTAAATTGGAAAATTAAGCGCCCTTCCTTATCAGCTCTTTTCCTGTCTCTTGCACAGCAGTGGATTTGCAGTGTAGCTACTGGTTATCACTAGACTGCAAGCACAGATCCTGACCCTCTGTCTGCCTCTGCACCTGCATTTGTACAGGTCTCTGATGACTTTGTTGCTGGCTGACTGCTTTGCTTACTAGATCTATGGGTAGGAAGAATGTTGAAACATGGAAAACAGATGTGGGTGGACCCAGCATAAAAATGGGAGAGAACAGTTAGTCCTGAGATGTCATTTACTAGCTTTGACTGTGCCAACTGAATCAATACAGCTGAAGTTTAAAGTTCTCATGGAGAAAGCCTGGTCACAGTAAAGTCTGTGAGGATCCAGCAAACTCCCTTTTAACAATTGTATAATCCTTCTAAATTCCTGCTGTACTTGGGTCAGTAGAAGCCAAACTGTGAGCCAGATCCATCCTGGCATACCTCCCATCCTGTAGTAGGTGTTTCTCCTGAACAGGAACAAAACATGCCAATTTTTGTCTAAGGGTTTCTCCGACAGACTTGGGGCATGCTGAACGCTCAGCCCAGGTGGGCTGCCTGGGGTTCTTCTGCCAAGAGATTCCACAGCAAACCTTCAAGCAGTGCAACATACCACGTCCCCACGTTAGAAGATTGCAGTCTCATCTCTCAAGAAAGAGGGGCAGGGAAAATTGCAGCACCTTTCTGTGGTAAACCATGCTTGCAAATTGGGTTTAGGATAGGATCACAATTATAATCTTTTCCAGACACCTGTTAGCTTAAACCCCAGGTAGAATCAACACTTGAAAGAGAAATAGCAAGCTTCCAGTGTTCCAGCTTGGCTAAAACAAATGGCAGAAACAAACACTATGGAAGAAAACTTAAAGCAATCAGCTGGGTTTAGTTTTGTAACAATAAGTTGACGTTTACGAGAGTTTTTTTGTTGTGTTTTTTTTTCAAATAAATTACTGCTACTACAACATAATAAATTCTTACCTTTGATCCACACAAACAAAAGAGTGACAAGGAAACCAAGAAAACTGGAACCACTTGCATGATGAGATCTTATCTCTCTCTGTATACAGAATCCTCTAGCTGGGATTCTTTTGAATGTCACCTGTTAGATTTCTGTTTAATATTTAACCATTAGGAAAATACTATGAAGCGTGTTTAGAAATCAAGAGCCTCAACTATTAACTGACGAATCTGATCCCAGCTCAATTTAACCAGTTTGAGTGTAAGGACTAAATATCAAAAGTAAAGCCCTTTACCCTTATGATAAATGACTAAAAGGAAGCACTTATTGAGAATATCCATTTCCTTTCTTTTGCTAGGAGACGAATTGCCATGCTGGTTTTCCTGATTACCAAAGTTGAATACCCCTAGATTACTGTAGAAGATATATGTGGGGGGTTTTGTAAGAGATATGTATGTGGCGATATATATGGGGAGAGGGAAACACCCCTATCCATGTAATGTCCATTATATACTGAGGTAGGTTACAAACTCGCATTACCTGTTTTAGCATAGTTAGGGTTGGAGAAGAATTTTGTAAGACAGAGTTCAAACATTATCTAACTCTGCCACGTTTGATGCTAAACCACACCCCTTAGTGCCACATTTCTGTCTTTTCAACACATCCAGGAATGGGGATTCAACCACCTCCCTGGAAAGCCTGTTCCAGTCTTTGAGAACCCTTTCAGTAGTTTCTTCTAATATCCAACCTAAACCATTCGTGGTGCAACTTGCGGCCATTTTCTCTCCTCTATCGCTTGTTATTTGGGAGAAGAGACCAACACCCACCTGGCTCCAACCTCCCTTCAGGGAGTTGTAGAGATTCCCTTCAGCACACTCTCCACAAGACTAAAAACCCCTGCTTCTCACAGCAGCTTTGTTTCCCTTCTCTGGGCCCGCTCCAGCACGTTGCTGTCTTTCTTTATAGAGTGAATTTTCAAGTATTTGACAAATGCTAAAGGTCGGTTTCCAGGAAATATTTTAATTGAAGCCAGTTGAACCGAGCCCCGCCTTCTCCAAATCACTCTGCAGCTGGTCCAAAGCAGGGGCGGAGCAGCAGAACTGCTCTCCCAGACTCGGCAGGAGGTGCAAGGTCGGGTTTGTTAGCAGAGCTGCTAAGGGCACCGCCACACCGGTGTCTGCAGCTCGGGGTATCACCCCGGTGCTCACAGACCAAAAGCGAGGCTGTGATGGGAGGTGCTGACAGGTGTCCGTCAGGAGGAGGCCGGGTTGTCTTATAGAAAAAGCTACGTAAGGTGGCTGTCCGGCAGAACGACGCTGTCACCGGCAGCTGCTAGAAGCCGCACGCGCCCAGGTGCATGCCAGCAGACATGTTCGGCGCCCTCAGTATGTGCGCAGCTGGCGGAGAGGTGGGGCCGGGTAGGCCAGTCCCGCTGCAAGGCGTCTCTGCTCCTGCCGGCACTCCGCTGTTCAACCCGTACTCGCGAGCAGTGCCGTAACGCTCGAGCCTGCCGGTTTTGCCTCGGCAAAGCCAGGACCTGCGCCATCCCTTGAGCGTGACTCGCGTTGGGGCTCTTTTTGCGACAGTGCCGCCCGCAGATGCAGCTTCATTTACGGCAGACAGCCTCGTTTCCGGCGGCGCGGGCGGTTTCCCGGTGACGGCGCGCTGCTGACGCCAGGCAGGGGCGACGTGCACGTGGAGGTATGTACGGCTTGGGACGCGCGGGAGGCAGGGTGGGGGGGCTCCCGAGCCTTCTAGCGGCCCTTGGCTGCTCCTCAGCGCTCGGCTGCGGGCAGGTTCCCCGCCTGCCTCGCACCCCTAAGGCTGGTGGCATCCTGGGGGAGGACCGCGCCGGGCTGCGCTCGTGGGGACCGGAGGCTCGGGAGTGAGCGTCCTTCGCCGGCATCCTCACGCGCAGGCTCCAGACGGTACCCCGTGAGCATCGTGAAGTGCTGGGGCAAAACGGTGCCGGTGTGGGCAGAGCGAGGCAAAGGCTAGGTGGAGGCCCGTGGCTAGGCTGTTCACCAGGAATCAATATTGGGTCCAGTCCTCTTCAGCATCTTCGTCAGTGGCCTGGGCGAAGGGGCACGGTGGACCCTCGGCAAGTTTGGTGACGATACCAAGCTGGAAGGGGTGGCTGACACCGTCAGGCCGTGCTGGCATTCAGTGAGACCTGCACAGGCTGGAGAGTTGGGTGGGAAGGACCTAGCGAAGTTCATCAAGGGCGAGTGTATGGATGCATTAAGAAGAGTGTGAGCAGAAAGTTGAGAAAAGTTCCCTTCTGCTCTGCTGAGGCTTTATGTGGAATACTGGATCCAGTTCTGGGCTTTCCAATTCAAGAGAGACAGGGAACTATAGGAGAGGATGCAGTGGAGAGCCACTAGGATGCTGAGAGGACTAGAACATCTGCCTTACAAGGAAAGGCTGAGAGAGCTGAGACTGTTTAGGAGTCTGATCTCACTAATCAATATCTAAAGAGCAAGTGTCAGGAGAGTGATGCCAGACTCTTCACTGTGGTGTCCAGTGACAGGCCAAGGGGCAGTGGACACAATCACAGAACGTTAGGGGTTGGAAGGGACCTCGAAAGATCATCTAGTCCAAACCGCTTGCCAGAGCAGGATCACCTATACCAGATCACATAGGAATGCATCCATGTGGGTATTGAATATCTGCAGAGAGGGAGACTCCACAACCCCACTGGGCAGCCCATTCCAGTGTCTTGTCACTCTCACAGTGAAGAAATTTTTCTTCATGTTTACATGGAAATTCCTCTCACCTTCCACCCATTGCCTCTTGTCCCATCATTTGGCATCGCTGAGCAGAGCCCGGCTCCATCCTCTTGGCATTCACCCTTTACATATTTATAAACATTAATGAGATCACCCTGTAGTCTCCTCCAAACTAAAGAGCCCCAGCTCCTTCAGCCTTTCCTCATACAGAAGATGTTCCACTCCCTTAACCCTCCTTGTGGCTCTGCGCTGGACTCTCTCAAGCAGTTCTATGTCTGTCTTGAACTGGAGGGCTCAGAACTGGACAGGATACTCCAGATGTGGCCTCACCAGGGCAGAGTAGAAGGGGAGGAGAACCTCCCTTGACCTACTAATCACATCCCTTCTAATACACCCCAGAATGGCATTGGCCCTCCTGGCCACGAGAGCACATTGCTGGCTAATGGTCAACCTTCTGTCCACTAGGACTTCCAGGTCCTTTTCCTCATAAGGAAAATGGGAACACAGGAGATTCCACATAAAAGGGAAAAATTCTTCACTGTAAGGGTGGCAGAGCACTGGAACAGGCTGCCAAGGGAAGCTGTGGAGTCTCCTCTAGCTCTAACAGGGCTTTTGGATTAGATGTCTTCAGAAGTTCCTTCCAACCCCTACCATTCTTTGATTCTGTGATGTCCACAGATGGATCTGTTCTTGCTTTGTCTGGCTCCTTTGCAGGGCTGAGGCTGGAGAGTTGCAGTCTTCTGCTGGGGCTGGTGAGCACCATGTTCAACCCTTATACATGAGTGAAAAGTATGCCATCATCAGTTTTTACAGGGAGGAGTTGCTGTGGATGACCTCTTCATTGAGAAGTTGGTTTTTTTTTAATGTGTCTACATGTTCCTAGTGAGAACTGAAGTGGCTGACCATTAAAGGAACAAACAGTGCTATCAGGGGACTTCTGTTTGTCCAGCAATCCAAATGTGAAATATCTTTTATGTTTTAATTGATTGGTTTTGTCCACAATTTAGGAGGTAGCAGAGAATGTCTTTTCGGGGAAGAGGAGGTGGAGGAGGAAGAGGAGGTGGCTTCGGTCGTGGAGGAGGTGGTGGTGACAGAGGTGGCTTTAATCGTGGTGGACGAGGTGGCTTTGGACGGGGAGGCGGACGAGGAGGCTTCAACAGAGGCGGATATGACCAGGGGCCTCCCGAAAGGGTAGTTTGTAAGTTACTTAAAGAGACAGTATTTCTTTCATTTACATTGAGTGCTCCAGAGTTTTAGCTTGCTTGTTATTGATTTCAGTGTTGGGAGAGTTCTTGCACCCATGTGAAGACGACATTGTTTGTAAGTGTAAAACAGAAGAAAACAAGGTGCCTTATTTCAATGCCCCGGTGTACTTGGATAACAAGGAACAGATTGGCAAAGTGGATGAGATCTTCGGGCAGCTGAGAGATTTTGTATCCTTCAAAAACGTGTGATGTACTGTATTAGATTTTTAAAGGCTGATTGATTATTAAATGGGATTTCTCGTGGCTTTTAAGATAGTTCAGGGCTTGGCTACCGGTTAGATGTGAACACACACAAGTTCAGCTGCAGCTCTTGCAGGTGCCTCGTTCACATTAAGTGCCTGTCTTAAAGCTTTTCTGGTGTGACAGAGTACCTTACGTCAGGCAGAAGTTTTCAGCCAGTGCCTGTACTGGCAGGTGTCCTTGGATCCATTGTAGTTCAAGATGTTACTTTTTCTAGTTACCTGACCAAATTTTCTGCTATAGATTGCTCACCTGTAGCAGAGTTGGATCAAAGGAGCAGGTTGGTTGTTTTTTGTTTGGTTGGTTTTTTTTTTTTTTTTGCTTTAGGGGGTCTTGTTCACGATCCAGCTTGTTAATTATAAAAGGGAGTTGGTGCTGAGGTGTCCTGTTGCTTACTGTCCATCTTATCACTCATCCTGCCAATAAAAGCAAGCTCGTGCTAGGACGTCCTTTTGCAAAGCAAGCTTGTTGAGACAGAGGCACTGTCCGTTCTGTTGTCACTGCCACAATGACAGAATCCATGGCAAAACTGTGGGAGTAACCCTGTAGCACAGCAGTAAGACTTAGCCCATATTGCTGGATTTTGCAGCTCCTTGCTTCCCCACATAATCTTGAGCTTTAAGCAAGCAAGTTGGCCAGCGGCTCTTTCTGAGCTGAGGAGCTGCATACCCAAGTCCCTGTGTACTTGAGAGCCGAGGGATTTGTTCAAGACTGCCTGTGGGATTACTGCCAATGTCTGCCTCTTCACTGTATGATGAGGCTGAGCAGTCTCTGCTGGCTCTTTACTTTCCACAGTCAGGAAGCTCTGCTGCCCAGCAGCAGCATCACTCGCAGAGCCCTTGTGGCATGCAAATTGTTCCAGGTAAGTTTTGAGTTCACCCTGAGGCAAAAGGAGTTGTCATTTGCTGTACCAACTTGTTTCTTTACGATTATAGCTACAAGTACTCTTGCCACTGGTTATTTTCTTCCTTATGCCTTCATACATGGAAGGAAAACATGATTTTACCAGAAAATACTGTATTTTCAACTCTGAAAAAAACCCCTGAGGAATAGTGGCAATAGTTTCTTCTGATTTTTTTTTTTCATTTGATGTTTAGCTTCATTTGTTAAATACTAATTTAGAAAATGTCTGAACGTGCTTTTAGTGTAGTAATAAAATTCACAATTTCTGATAATTTATTCCTGCTGTGTTCCTTAAAGAAGCTAACAGTATTTTTCAGTGAAACTATCTGACAACATGAAAGCCTCTTCATTTAAAAAAATGCAAAAGGTTAGTCAAGCTCCATAACAGAATTTGACTTTCATCGTTAGATAGATCTACTCTGTCATTAGATAATAAAAGCTTTATTCAGTTTTTATTAACTTCAACAAAGGCTAGCTATCCTTTGTAAATGTTAAGTACTAATTTCTTTTTCCTTTTCACTTCAGTATCTGCCATGTTCTTTGTTTTCCCCACCCTGCAAAAATACAATAGAACAAATGAAGCCCATGCAAATATCACCTATTAATTACTTTGTAACCCTGTCGTTTATTTCCTGCATGCTTGCCTTATTTGGCTATTTGCAGAGCCCTTGACAGAAAGGGCTAAGGCCAGGTTGTGGATATTTGACATTAATCTGCTTTTTAGCCTTGGTATTTTCAAAGCCTACCAGAACTCTCTTCCTACAGTTCTACATTGATCCAGCAAAGCTGCTGCCCCTTCAGAGATTTTTGCCAAGGCCACCTGGAGAAAAAGGCGCTCCCCGAGGAGGTGGTAGAGGAGGACGTGGTGGTGGACGTGGAGGAGGAAGAGGTGGTGGGAGAGGTAAGATCCCAGGAATGGGATCTGCAGAATGTAGGATTTTTTTTTTGTGTGTGGATTGTTTCACTATTCCAGTTTGTTGTTTTGATTTGGGTTTGGTGTTTTTTCCCTTGGTAAAGCTGCAGTTCTTGAATATCAAGAACTATAGTGCAAGAAAGATGTTATGCATATTTCTGTTTGACTCAGTGGAAGAGGCAGTGGTGTCTTTCCAATGCAAGGACCAAGGTCCACTAGCTAAGTAACAGCTCCAGTAATTGGGAAGAGTGTGCTGATGTCTAACACAGAAAGCATGACTGCTAACCACACTTCTGGAAAAAGGAAGGCACACTCAAAACTATCAGTGAAAGCTCTATTTTTAGTATATTCTGAAAGTCTAGTTTGGAGAAAATACTTGAAAGGCAGAGTTTGAGAGAGGAGTGAATGACCTGGCAGTCGCTATGCTTTACTTTTTAAACATCATCTGTCTTGTACTCCTCAACTAAAGCTGAAGTTCTCTTTTCTCTTACATTGCAGTTTCTTGCCTCTTCTCCCTACTCTGCCCCTTTGCAGTGTGACACAAGCGTTTGAAAGCTTTCTGTTTGGTGTAATGTTCTGTTCTAGTATTTTAACTTTTTTCTCTCTTGAAAGGAGTTTATTGTGGAGTTCCATTCCTGCTTTTAGTGTTTTGAACATTGTATAGCAGATATTAAAAAGTAACCAAAAATGCTGCAGGTGGAAGAGACATGGTGCCAGTAACTGACCCAGTGTCTGCCCATCAGCTGGCACTTTTTGGTGGTTTGTTTGTTTTTTTTCCCTTTAGGAAGCTGTCAATGAAATAAGTTCTTGTGCACAATGAAGAATTGGAATGTACCTCAGTATGTAATTTATTGTGTTTAGGAGGATTTGGAGGAGGAAGAGGTGGAGGAAGAGGAGGAGGAGGAGGCTTCAGAGGAGGAAGAGGAGGAGGCGGCTTCAGAGGAGGAAGAGGTGGTGGAGGAAGCTTTCGGGGTGAGTGTGCAGTGTCTTAAGTTTCAGTAATAAGAGCAGCCTCCAAATTTCTAGTATTTTATAATATTCTACTGAATGTTGTATTTTTAAATCTCTTAAGAGGTGTTTATAGTTTCATGTGAAAAAATTTCTGTGCATCACAGGAGTCAGCTTAAACCACATCACAGGGTTCTGCATTTTTTGATGCTTGGGTAATAAGATCATGCTGCTTTTTGCATCAGAAAAGGACTGAGAGAACAGATAATGATAATTATTCTAACAAATTAATTAGTGTTATGTATATAATGTATTTGCTTTAAATGTATCTAAGATATCAATTGTTTGCTGTATTTTTCTTCTCTCTTAAAACAGGAAGAGGACATTAAACACAGACTGTCTCCCAGGTGGTTTACCATATCATCTGCAGAAGTGAAGAGTAATGACTTTTTTATAGAGGACCCTTAAAAAGTTCTTTTTATGAAGAACTCAAAGCTGTAAGATGACAGTTTGTTCTTACGCTCAGTGACTGTTGATCAACACATGAGGAATGGGCAGCCTCAGGTGAAGAACTAAGACTACCCAGGACTTTTTAAACTAAGCCAAGATTAATCTTAAACTGTTTGTTTCGGACAAGGGGCATAGTAAATGCTTGACTTCAGCTGGAGTCTGGAGTAAACAATTGAAATGTTGTCACTATGAACTTGTTGCCTGTGTGTGACCGATCCCTAATTCTCATCCTCTTTTTGTATTGAATCTTCTGGCTTCCTCTCAAGTTGACATGCTGTTTTTTACAACTTTTTTAATGTTTCTTTTATTTTACAAATAGTTTTGTATCGATTTTTATTTTTTTTGTGCATACCACATAATAGGAAGAAAGCAAATTATGTTTTATGGACTTTTTCCTGTATAAATCTCAATGAAAGCCAAAGGCTTTTTGTTCTCTACATTTCTAAAGTATTTATTTCCTTTAGAAAAGTAGAGCCAACAAAAGACACATTCTTAGAAACTGCTATCAAAGGAATAAGACAAGGTTAATTCTTGAGTCACCTAATTAATTACGCTAATAGTAACATTGCTAAGGGTTTTTAACTGCCCCCACCTCCCCCATAGCCTGCTGCTCTTGAGGACTGTTGAAAAGCCAATGGATGGAGGAGAGCAGGATACATCTCCGTTCTTAACTTTGGAAAATAAAGTAAGAAAAGTAGAAGCTCCCTGGATTTTATCTGGAGCCAAGATTCTGTTCACAGACTCATAGCAAGCACTTCTGAAAAGGGATCTGTAGAATAATGAAAGATTTTTTTTTTTAAATATGTTCAATGTGGAAAGAAGTATATTTTAGTTGATCATACTGTTATACTTTTTATTTAATGAGTGCAGTAACGACCAAATGAGTCCTAAGAGCCTTCTGCATAATATAAACAAGTAATTTGTCAGGACTGGACAGTTAGTGAATAGTCTCTGAAAACTTGAAACAAGGTAGAAAAACAGATGTTCAAGGATTAATTAAGTCTGAACAGGTGCTGCATAGGATAAAAGATAAAAATGTTCACAGAATGTAAGGGATTGGAAGGGATCTCAAAGGATCATCCAGCCCAACCCCACCCTGCCACAACAGGATCACAGAATTATCAGGTTTGGAAGGGACCTAGGCATGTGTTCACACAGGGACACATCCAGGTGGGTTTTTAGTGTCTCCTCCTCTGGAGACTCCACAACCTCTCTGGGCAGCCTGTTCCAGTGTTCTATCATCCTCACACTGAAAAAGATTTTCCTTATGCTCATATGGAACCTCCTATGCTCCAGCGTGCATCTGTTGCTCTTTGTCCTATCGTTGGATATCATCGAGCAGAGCCTGGCTCCATCCTGCCAACACTCAGCCTTCACATCTTTATAAACATGAGCCCCTCAGGCTCCTCTTCTGCAAGCTAAAGAGACCCATCTCCCTTTGTTTTCCCCCATAAAAATAATGTTCCACTCCCTTCATCTTTGTGGTTCCATGTTGGGCTCTTTCAAGCAGTTTCCTAGGCACAATATTGCAGATGTGGCCACACAGGGCAGAGTAGATAGGAGGGAGAACTTCTCTGGACCTACTAACCACACCCCTAATCCACCCCAGGATGCCCTTGGCCTTGGCTACAAGGGCACATTGCTGGCTCCTGGTCCTGCTTCTGTCCACCAGGACACCCAGGTCCTTTTCTCCTATGCTCTTCAACAGGTCAGTCACCAACCTGTATTGGTCCGTGGGGTTCTTTCCCAGATGCAAGACTCTACACTTTCCCTCACTGGATTTCATTAAATTTCTCCCTCCTCCACTCCAGCCTATCCAGGTCAGGCAGCACAACCTTCAGGTGTGGCAGCCACTCCTCCCAGCTTTGTGTCATTAGCAAACTGATGACACAAATATCTGAAAACTTGAAACAAGTTAGCAAAACAAATGTTCAAGAATTCAGTTGAGTCTGAACAGGTTCTGGGAAGGACAAAAGATGAAAATGTTCTTCAGCTTAAAACAAATCACAAACCATGGGAGTTTCTCCTAGATTTGCTTTTGTGAGAAGAGCCTGAGTCTGCTGTTCAGCCCCAGCACAGTCAAGAACTGAGGGATACTGATTACTTTCTTGGTGTGGCTACAGACTTCACTTTAACTGGATGAGCTCAATCCAGACTGTTGAAAATCTTTAAACCTTTGTTACTCTGTGTGACTAAGTGGCTCTGGAGGCAGTGTGGCATTGTCCTTTATGTAGATAAAACCCTCTGCAAGTGATTGCATCTCTGGCAGACCATGTCGGAGCTGAGCAGTACCCACTTGCAGTGGAGCTGAGTGTGTCATTACTGCCACCTCTGCTGCTCTGCATTTCCGCACTGATGCTTCAGTAGCTAGTTGTGGGTAGCTGACTTGGATCTTCCCTTACTCTTCTGGCCTTGGAAGACTTAACAGCACAGGTCTCACTCTTATACCCAAATTCATGCCATGCTTTAGGGATGCGCTCTTTCTCAGGAGATCATAGGGCTGTGCTGCCATCTCTTTTAAATGCTTCAGTTGCATGAAGTTTCACCGTGGAGTCTCGGCCAAGAAGTGTATACTTTGAGTCTCACAGCAGATGGAGCAGTGAGTCAGGGTGAAGGCACTGCGGAGCCAAAGCCAAGGCCTTTCCACCCGTGTATGGAGGGGTTGAAGAACGATAGTCCCTTCAGGTGGGGAAGGAAGGTTGGCCTCTTGATGATAGCCAACTGTGTTGCAGTCCTGGATGAGAAATGTGTGAGGAGCCTTCTGCAGTGCCCTACACAGACAGACAATGTGGGATAGGGTTAAAACAAATAGAATTAAAAATCTTAGATCTTTGTGGAGGTTTTAGGATGTTCAGATGCTGGTGGAAGAACATCCTTAGTGCCTGGGTGTGAAATGTGCTGCCCTGTGAGGAAGCAGCATCTGGACGTGTCTGCTGTGTGATGATGCCTTTTCATTTTTAGTTTTTCCTTTTTCTTCCCTGTTTTGGGTAAAGATTGTATTTGGTTGTGGCAATGTGCATCCATAGAATCATAGAATGTTAAGGTTGGAAGGCAGGTTTGGACGTGGCACTTGGTGCCGTGGTCTAGTCTCAAGGTCTGTGGTAATGGGTTGGACTTGATGATCTTTGAAGTCTCTTCCAACCTTGCTTATACTGTGATACTGTGACCTCAAAGATAATCTAGTTCCAACCCCCTGCCATAGGCAGGGACACCTCCCACTAGTACAGGTCACTCAAGGCCTCGTCCAACCTGGCCTTGAACACCTCCGGGGAGGGAGCAGCCACAACCTCCCTGGGCAACCTGTGCCAGTGCCTCACCACCCTCACTGGAAAGAACTTCCTCCTAACATCCAGTCTAAATCTCCCCTCTGCCAGTTTAAACCCGTTGCCCCTCGTCCTGTCATTACAAGACCTTGCAAATAGTCCCTCCCCAGCCTTCCTGCAGGCCCCCTTCAGATACTGTAAGGCTACTATAAGGTCTCCTCAAAGCCTTCTCTCCTCTAGGCTGCAGAGCCCCGACTCTTGTAGCCTGTCCTCACAGTAGAGCTGCTCCAGCCCTCTGATCATCTTTGTGGCCCTCCTGGACCTGCTCCAATGGTTCAATGTCCAGTCCTTGTGCTCTGTGCTGTGGCATGGCCTTGCCCTTCTGGTCCAAGTAGTTGCTAACTGTAAGAGGTGAAAATTCAGAGTTTAAAAAAAAATTAGACTTTGTGCCTTGTGTGCAGTGCTGCAATGAGCTAAAATCCAATTTGGTGTTCCTTGGATTTCTCCTTGCTGGTAGCCATTGGAGCAGAGAGCTGGTCCACCGAAATAGCTGTTTACCTGTCACCTGCATTGCTGTCCCACAGTATTCTGTGAAAGCTCAGGAAGGAGGTAGGCTTCAGTGCACCCCACAATGTTTGGCTTCTGTCCTGCTTTTGCTGGGACAGAGTCTCAGACCTGCCATGGGTTTCAGGCAATTAGCAGCTCTGAGTCAGCTGGCACAGAGCTGACTCAGAGATATGTCCCAGACCATGAGCATCCTGCTCCGTAGAAAGGAGGAAATGCTGTTGTGGAGAGGGAGCCTCCTGCTTGGGCTTCTTCTCACCCCCGCAGAAGTATAGAATTGTTTCAGCTGAAAAAGACCTCTAAGATCATTGAATCCAATCATAGACCTGACATCACCATGACCATTAAGCTATATTCTGAGGAGTTGTGTCTACACTTTCTTTGAACACCTCCAGGGACAGTAACTCCACCACCTTCCTGGGCAACTTATTCCAATGCCTGACCACTCAGTAAAGAAATTTTTCCTGATATCTAGTGTAAACCTGCCCTGGTGAAACTTCAGGTCATTTCCTCTCATTCTATCACTTTGCACTAGAGAGAGTAGAGCAGCAACCACTTTGCTGCAGCTCCCTTTCAGGGAGTTGTAGAGTGAGAAGGTCTCTGTTTAGCCTCCTTTTCTCCAGGCTAAACAGCCCCAGTTCACTCAGCCACTCCTCAACAGGCCTGTTTTCCAGACCCACCAGTTTTGCTGTCCTTCTCTAGACCTGCCCCAGCACCTCAATGTCCTTCTTGTAGTGTGTTTTGTCTCCTTGGGTTTCCTATAGTTGCTGGATAGGATGGTTCAGTAGAGCTCATAGATTTGCTATGTTACTTGGACGGAGACATAAGATGAAGTTCAGAAGATACTTGGAAAGTTTTCGCACTGGCTTTTGTGGAACTGATATGAAACAGTGGATGTTCACCTGCAGCAATGCTGGGCAATCACATGCATAGTGCTGCAGAGCTGCTTGCAGTTGTGCAAAGCATTTTGTTGGTAAGAAAGTATGTTGTCTCTCAAAAATACCAACTGTATCAAGTATGGCAAATAAAAACCTTTGTGAGGTCATCATTTTCAGGACGTTTTCTTCAATCAGCTGAAAATCTCTTTGGCTTAGAGTTAAAATTCAGTAAATATATTTGAGGGAGAAAAAAAAAAAGAAATATTAAAAATTGATGTGTTCCAGTGGGTTTGAACGTTTTACATCTGTTTGTGAGAAGATTAAAGGGAAGTCCTGCCTTACAGAGCCCTCTGCTGGGGATGCATTTTACATTAGTATCAGAATGAAATTGTATGTTTTTGGTTTGAAGGAACCTTTAAAGGTCATCTAGTCGAATTCCTGTGCAGTGAGCAGGGACATCTTCAACTAGATGAAGTTGCTTTGACCTAGAATGTGTGCAGGGGTGGGGATTCTACCACCTTGGCCAGTGTTTCACCACCCCCATACCTATACAGATGCCTGTGAAGTAAGGAACAACCTTAAACAGCAGTTGTGTTTTGTTGCTGCTGCTCTTGGACAAGTGAGAAGGAGAAGGATCATTTTAAGGGTACACAAAAAGCCCCTCTGATACTAGTAATCCTGGCTATTATTGCACAAGAAAAGCTGCCTGAGGTTTGGGATTTCTATTTTACTATTTTTTATCTGGCTTAGGAACTATGGTTCCAGCTTCCTGGATTATTTGTGTACCTTAATATTAAATTCCTTTGTATTCTGGCTTTGCTTTATGATCTGCAGTGTTGTGGAAAAATTACTTTTAGGTTAAGGATAATTAATATCTGCCTTTCATTTTGAGTATTTTTTCCTCTCAACTTCTGTTGCTGTAAAATGAACCAAATTCAGGAGAAGAGATAGCGTAGACAATGCGACGGGACATAGGATGGGCTTGCATTTTAAGCAGCAAGTAAAATCTCTATGGTGTCATTAACTTCTACTCTGAGTCTGGAATCCTGTCTGAATAAAAATAGTAATGCTTTGCTTTTTCTGAGACAGTCAGCATTGCAAGCTCTGACTTCTGTGGAAGCTGCAAGATGTGAGATGCTTTTGAAAATCTTGCCAAAGTTTCAGGGGAGGAAAGCAAAGAGATCAGATTATCACTATGCTTTTATCTTTCTAGGCAGGACCAGGAGGCACTAGGGAAGTGGCTTCGTTGCCAAACAGATCATCTTTCCTTTCAGAACCCTCCCACTCTGTTCCTGCCTAATCCTCTTATGACAGGCAAAATACCATAATAACGCAAGCACACTGAGGACTGAAAGAGTGGAAGTAAATCAGCGGCATTAAAGGAAATGTTTGCTGGTAGAACATGCTGGTCTGTGGTAATGATGGCTAAGTGTTGTGAGTTCACAAAGTTTGATAGCAATTTTTTCTTACCTTTTGATTCAAATTTGTGAAAGATACAGGATGTGTGTTTTGGAAAGCCAAGGAGTAGGAGGGATGCTGTCTGAGTGTTTTGTGGATTAGAGAAAGGAGAGCTCCTCAGACCTGGAGAACAGGTCACGCGAGAGGAGCATCCAAAGGAACTGGGGTTCTTTTGCCTGGAGAAAAGGACACTGAGGGGGGGACTTCACTCTCTACAACTCCCCGAGAGGAGATTGGAGTGAGGTGGGAGTTGAACACTTCTCCTGAGTAACAAGTGACAGGAGGGAAGAGGAAATGGCCTCAAGTTGCACCAGAGGAGGTTTAGGTTGGATATTAGAAGCAGCTTCTTCACTGAAAGGGCTCTCAAAGACTGGAATAGGCTTCCCAAGGAGGTGGTTGAATCCCCATCCCTAGAGATGCTTCAAAGAGGCAGAGATGTGGTGCTGTGGAACAGTGTTTAGCACCAGACTTGGTAGAGGTAAATAATGATTGGATTGGATGATCTTAAAGGTCTTTTTCAACTGAAATGATTCTGTGATTCTATCCTTCCTATCTGTGGATGGTTATATTCCTCAGTACTGCCCATGTCACTGTGCCCTTAGCACTGCTCAGAAGACACAGTCCCAGCCTGGTAGCCTACCTGAGCTCCCTCTGAACCACTGACTGCTCCTCCTCGTCACTCATACTCAGTATGAATATGAAACTGGAGGCAAAATCTATATGAAAGTGGACTGATGGGGAGCACCTTTGATTGCTTTAACTGATGCTGTGTGTCAGCTCCTTTGGCCAGAGTTTGTTGCAGCTGGATTTTGTGCAGGGTTTTGTAAAAGCTCTTTGACATGCTGCTGCTGTGTTACAGAGGAGAAAACACAAACTTTTGCTGCTGGAGGCTTTGGAAAATGCCTAATTTTCTACCTTTGACATGCTTTGGAAAATTTTCCCCAAAGTAGGTTTACAATGTGTGCATTTGGGAAAGGGAGGGTGTTCCATGACTGTTTTCTGCAGACCAGAATATTTTAGAAATGGAGCAANGAGAGCTCCTCAGACCTGGAGAACAGGTCACGCGAGAGGAGCATCCAAAGGAACTGGGGTTCTTTTGCCTGGAGAAAAGGACACTGAGGGGGGGACTTCACTCTCTACAACTCCCCGAGAGGAGATTGGAGTGAGGTGGGAGTTGAACACTTCTCCTGAGTAACAAGTGACAGGAGGGAAGAGGAAATGGCCTCAAGTTGCACCAGAGGAGGTTTAGGTTGGATATTAGAAGCAGCTTCTTCACTGAAAGGGCTCTCAAAGACTGGAATAGGCTTCCCAAGGAGGTGGTTGAATCCCCATCCCTAGAGATGCTTCAAAGAGGCAGAGATGTGGTGCTGTGGAACAGTGTTTAGCACCAGACTTGGTAGAGGTAAATAATGATTGGATTGGATGATCTTAAAGGTCTTTTTCAACTGAAATGATTCTGTGATTCTATCCTTCCTATCTGTGGATGGTTATATTCCTCAGTACTGCCCATGTCACTGTGCCCTTAGCACTGCTCAGAAGACACAGTCCCAGCCTGGTAGCCTACCTGAGCTCCCTCTGAACCACTGACTGCTCCTCCTCGTCACTCATACTCAGTATGAATATGAAACTGGAGGCAAAATCTATATGAAAGTGGACTGATGGGGAGCACCTTTGATTGCTTTAACTGATGCTGTGTGTCAGCTCCTTTGGCCAGAGTTTGTTGCAGCTGGATTTTGTGCAGGGTTTTGTAAAAGCTCTTTGACATGCTGCTGCTGTGTTACAGAGGAGAAAACACAAACTTTTGCTGCTGGAGGCTTTGGAAAATGCCTAATTTTCTACCTTTGACATGCTTTGGAAAATTTTCCCCAAAGTAGGTTTACAATGTGTGCATTTGGGAAAGGGAGGGTGTTCCATGACTGTTTTCTGCAGACCAGAATATTTTAGAAATGGAGCGGCAACCTGTTCCAGTGTTCTTGTCACCCTCATAATTAAGAACCTGTCCCTAAAATACACTAGATTATGTTCTTCTTGTGTCTATGTCAACCTGAGAGTTTATATCAAACTAAGAATGTTGAAGAAGCAGGTCTTTAAGGATTTGAAGGTCTGGACTTTACAGTATGCCTCTCCTGCTTTTTAAAGAAACTGACATTTGTGTCTTGAGGTCATGCTGTGGTTTTGTGCGTTTGCTGTGATGATGGGAACTAGTTCCAAGCCAGGCTGATGGCCAGCTGACCTGAGCCAACTCTTGTTGAGGTTTCTGAAACATTGCACAAGAGGTTTGAAGAGAAAAGTTTGGGGGCATGTGACAGTTAATCTCTTTAGCAGTAAGAATGAAGTTTAAGCATGCTGTTGAATGTGCTCAGTTCTGTGCTGCTCTTTGTTTTAATGAACAATCTCCTGCACAGATTGGGAGTGTAAACTTCTTTGCACCTTAGTCCAATTAAGTTGTGCTTGGAGACTGTCAACGGTGGTGGTGGTAACTCCCCCTTAGCCCCCCCCCCCCCTTTTTTTTTTTTCCTTAATTGTCCACCGAGTCTGTTGAATAATGAAAGAATTTGCCCGACGAGGATTTGGTAGTGTTCCGTCGCCTTGATGAATTATTGCAGAGGACAGAGGAGGCTCTCTTTTGTCCAAAATGCACTGGAACGATTCATCCAACTCCTCAGAAAGCGACAGCGAAGCTCATTCAGCCTTTACGCAGACTGAGCACAACATAGTCGCAGCTTATTTAATAACAGCAGGTATGGGCATGCGTGGATCGTTGCTTAAAGTTTTGAAGATAGACCTGCAGACCTGGATGCTCATTTTTGTATGGTGACAGCAAGATTATTTCACTTTGTGTTACATAAATGTCTGATGGCTCTTCCTCGTGGGTTACTGATAAGCTAGCAGTCGGCATGCTGGCTGCAGGAACAGCTGAGTTTTCTTGCCTTATCTTTGAAGGCAGTGTTGTGTCTTGAAAATTACATTTTGTTGATACGCAGCTATAGAAGAGCCTGAGAATTCATTTCTGCCAGCTTGCAAAAGAGATAAAAATAGGGCATAGCTGTCACATCTTTCATTTTTCTGTGATGTGCTTGAAGCTATCTTGAGATTTCTCCTGGGCCACATGTTTGTAGTAATATATGTGTAGTCTGAGCATGCGAGAGGGTGTCTGTTGGGGGCTGTAATGAGAAGGGTTGGAATGTGACTTGGAGGGAGGGAGCTGGTTGTTAATCAGAGAAGAGCAGACTCCAGTTGCAGCTGTATTTTTCACCGATGACACGTTAGAAGCAGCATGCTGGAAGGCTCGTTCCCTGTGACTGCAGTGACCTTTGGCTAAACCTGAATCATTATGGAATTACTATTATTTCCCCCTCACACCCTCAAAAGCTTTCTCTTTATTGTAACCACAACAGCTTCAGTAATGTTTTCCCGAAGCACTGAGTGCTGCAGGAATGAAATATCAACCTGAAACCTCCTGGGTTTACAGCTAGGTCTTCAATACTTTTATTATGGAAAACAAAAGCGGTTTATAAATATTTCATTCCTGAAGTGTACCATGCATTTTCTATGATAAAATTAGCTTTTAAAACACTTTAAAATATTAATGTACTTTAGCTTTATATGCGATAGTATTGCTGGTGGTCACATTTTAGTTAACATATCTGTTTGCAGTGGTGAGTATCAAATTGCTGCTCTGACACAGAGGCTATTTTTGAATGCAAAGATCAGCTACACAGATCAGTAGTCTTGTTAAGAAGCTGTAGAGATGGATAATGGTCAAGTATTGAAAGGCTCAATACATTCTGCAGTACTTCCATACTATTTGGAGGTAGCAGGATCTATTAGGTGCTGCAGATATGTGGGATAGGTGTTATTATGTTAATTAAACTTAGAATCATAGAATGGTAAGGTCAGAAGGGACCTCAAGGATCATTTAATTCCAACCCCCTGCCATAGGCAGGGACACCTCCCACTAGTACAAGTCACTCAAGACCTTGTCCAACCTGACCTTGAACACCTCCAGAGAGGGAGCATCCACAACGTCCCTGGGCAACCCGTTTCAGTGCCTCACCACCCTCACTGGAAAGAACTTGATTACATTTGATGTAATAAGGTGTTTTTTTCAGATAGTTTGACCATTTGGTGTTAGGGACCAAAGCTATCCTAGGTGATCAATGGCATTAGCCAGGATCAACTCACTTCTTTATTAATCTTGCATGAAAATTGATTGTGTTGAAAAAAAAAAGGTAATAAAAAAAAGTTGGGTTACTTTGGGGATTTTTCTTTTTTTCTTGTTAATTGGGAGAGTGCAGTGAAGCTTTCACCTGTAGCTCAGATTTTGCTTTCTTAATGAGGAGCATTTTTGACAGTAAGGACTATGATGTCTTTGAAAGTGTGATTGATTGCTTTGCAAGTGCCTTCCCACAGCAAATCCCAAGCCTGGAAAATTTTATCTGTGTTAATAAGCAGATGTCTGAGAGTAAGAATGAAGTACAAATAGTGGTCATCATTCTGCTGATTTTTAAGCTCAATGCTACTTTTTGAGTGCTTCTCTCATTTGCAGATAATTACTTTATATTCCAAGAAGGAAGTAATTGCGAAGTATTGCACTCTCCAGTGGTCAGTGCAGTCATTTTGGTGATGAGAGGGATACTCAGGCTGCAAGATGGATGCCCTTTAGCTTATAATGGTGAAACAGTCTGTGTAATTTCAAAATGCTAACTGGAAAAGTAAATTCCATGTTATTCATGGACCTGGCCTTCATTGTGTTGATGCTGCTACCCCTGTGTATTGCTTAACGCTATCACAGTTTGTATTTGCATTTGGTCCGCCTTTAGTTTTCATTGCTTCCCTAGAAAATCTGCACTTGATCAGGTTTTGATGTTTTTATCTTCATCTTCACAAAGCCAGAAAGCTTAAATAAGAAAATGTGAGAAGAGTTGTCTAAACATAAGATGTTTCAAAAGCCAAGTGGCAGTACCCATATGCTGTTTGTTTGTTTTGGATCACATGAACTTGTCCCAGGTAATGATTTCAGGTTACTCAAAGTCTTGGCCTTGGTCTGTGCTCCCTGCTCTTTAGCAAACTGTAGAATCATGTCACTCTAAGATCCTTCGAGTCCAACTGCAAACTTAACACTGAATCGTGTCCCTAACTACCACATCTACGTGTCTTTACCTCCAGGGATGGTGACTCCACTGCTTCCCTGTGTAGCCTGTTCCAATGCTTGATGACTCTTTGGTCAAGCTCTTTTTCCTGATACCCAATCTCCCATGGCGCAACTTGAGGCCATTTCTCCTCTTATCCTTTACTACTAGGGAGGAGAGGTGAGCTCCCACCTTGCTCCAACCTCCTTTCAGAGAGTTGTAGAGAGCAAGAAGGTCTCTCCTCAGTACCCTTTTCTCCAGGGTAAACAGCCTCAGTTCCCTCAGCTGCTCCCCACAAGACCTGTTCTCCAGACCCTTCACCTACTCTGGACCTGCTCCAGCACCTCAGTGTCTTTGTTGTAGTGAGGGTCCCAAACCTGAACACAGGACTCATGATGTGGCCTCACCAGTGCCTCACTCACAGGGGCACAATCAATTCTCCACTCCTGCTGGTCTCACTGTTCCTGATCCAGGTCAAGATGCTGGTGGGCTTTTTGGACACTGAGGCGCAAGCTGAATCATCTTCAGCTGTTTACCAACAGCCCCCCCAAGTCTTCCTCTTCTGGGCAGCTTTCCAGCTACTCTGCCCCAAGCCTGGAGTGTTCATGGGGTTGTGACCCAAATGCAGGCCCCAACACTTGGCCTTGTTGAATCTCCTGTATCTGATCTCAGATGGATCAATGGATCCATCCTGTTCAGGTTCTTCTGCAGAGCATTCCCCTCCTCAAGCAGATCAACACTCCCTCCCAGCTTAGTGTCATCCACAAATACTGAGGGTTCCTCAATCTCCTTGTCCAAATCATTGATGGAGATAGTAAAGATAAGAGGCCCCAGGACGGAGCCCTGGGGAATGCCACTTGTGACTGGCTGTCAGCTGGATTTATCTCCACCCTCTGGCTACCAATTTACATAACCTGAATGGAGAAGCTCCATTTAAAAGCTGAAGAATTGGTACTGTCCCTAGTGCCTGTTTTCCAAAGTGTCATCTTTGCTGTATTTGTCTGTTACTACGATTGCACTGCCTTTGCCCCTTTTCATATCTGCTGTGGTATTACCATAGCTCTTGCTGAGTGTGGTGGTTCAGGTGGCACTTGCGACGTGTATTTGAGTCTAGTTTGCCTTAGTTCGATGCGGTGGGGCGTGTTGTGTTGGGTTGTGTTCCTTTGGACTACCAGTGATGGAGTCCACAGGACTTCCCACAGTTTGAAGGAATTTCCATATTGACATCAGTTGAAGTCTTTGAAAATTCAGCTGTTGAACTGAAGTGCCCAAAGTCTTGCCCTCAGGGCTCCTAACCCTGCCTATTTGAGGCTATTTGAACTGTGGCATGTTTACAGAATCACAGAAACATTCTGGTTGGGAAAGACCCTCAGGGTCACCAAGTCCAACCGATATCCCTACTCTACGAGGTTCACCCTAACCCATATCCCCAAGCACCACATCCAAATGACTTTTAAACACAGTCTGACTACAAACTGGTACTAGAGATTTTTAACTCTGTGCTGCAGCATTGCCAGTGACAGAGAAGGAAGAGCAATGTGTCAGACTGAAAAACCTCCTTGCCTTTTCCACAGAGGCATGTCAGCAAAAGCTAAGCTGTGTGCCAAGCTTTTGCCGGAGCCAGCAGAGGAGCAAAAATCCCATCAGTGAACGCAATGGATTGCTAGGGAACTGGAGCAGGATGGGCAGTGCCTGTGAAAGAAGATCTCCTTTTGGAAGACAGACTATGCCTCAGATGTGCAATGGTGAAAACTAAGTGTTTTGGTTCATATGTAGGTGATCCTTTCTGAAATAGAAAGAAAAGGAAAATTCTGAAGGGCATTTCTATGTATAATATGTTGTTCGACTTTGACCAAAACATTCCACTTTGTATTTTTAACTGAACTTTAAGGATATTCAGTGACACTGGAACAGCTGTGCCAGACCAGGGGACTCTATGAACAACTTAAAAAATCCTATTATTATTTACAAGTTGTTTTTTAAAGGCTGTGCTTGCTTGAACATGTTGGAATTCTCCACTTCATTGAATCTTTCTCTGCTGAGATGCAAGAGGGAGATTTCAACTTTATTAGCTGTTTATTAATAGCTTGTATTAATAGTGGGTTAAATTTAGAGGATGGGAGTTTTTTCTGGGTATCTCTGCAACAGGTTAGAGTCTGAAGAAAATAAAACCACGGCAAAAAAGCAACTCTCTTTCATGGCAGTGCCATGGAAACTCACTTCAAGAACCATCCAGTAGGATTTGGCTAAGAAAGAGGAATAGCAGTAGAAAAGGAGGATCTGGAGGTTTTAATATAGGTCACCAGGACTGGAAAAAGCTTCCTGAAGCGCCTGAGCCAACTCTAATGCTCACAAGGGACTGAGACCTCGTGAGCAGAGAGGGAAATTAAGTCTGGCTGGGATAATGGTAGCAAAGTCAAAGCTTCTCTATGTCTTTCAGCCCGTATTGTTGTCTGAATGCACTCTGCTGAGAACAGCATGGACCTTCTGCTAGATCAGAGGCATCATAGTCACTGCTTTTTTTTTTTTTTTTCCCTTTCTAGTTGACAACATTCTTTTTTTTTTTTTTTTTCCTTCGTGGAAGACAGCACTGTACTTGGCGTCTTCAGAGTTTGACTTGTAATCCTAGATGCTTTTGAATTTCTGCTATGCTTGCCATTGCATCAGAAGCCCCAGGTTTGGCAAAACACTTCACCTTTTGGTCCTTTCTGAATCCAAACGAAAGTTATCTAATTGAAAAACCTTTTCAAGTGTCTGTGCTTATTGCAAAATTGTGCTAGATTGGAAAGAAAACTTGTTTAGATATTACAACAGGCTGCATTTTCTTCTGCATGTTTATTGTTGGCTGGTGTGTATCCTCTGTAAAGCTTCCCTTTTTCTGTTTTTACAGGAGTGATAAGCATTTTCAGCAACATTGTTGTGTTAGGCATCTTTGTTAAGTACAAAGAGCTTCGGACGGCAACCAATGCGATTATCATCAACTTGGCTTTTACTGATATTGGCGTTAGTGGCATTGGCTACCCCATGTCAGCTGCCTCGGACCTGCATGGAAGCTGGAAATTTGGATATACTGGATGCCAGGTATTGCAGAGGAAGTTTTGATCACTTAAAAAGCAAACTGAGAAATGAGTGGTAGCTTTACCTGATATTAATTCTTTTAAGAAATAAAGTGGAGATACACAATTTCTCTCCAGACCTGAAGCCAGTGTTTCATAATGTCAACAATTTCTGGTCACAGGATTTCGTGTGAATTTAATTCCAAACTTATTCTATGAAAACATCGAAGTGTAACCTTATATTTATCAATGAGACATTAAAAAATACCCTCTAAGAATGCTTAGGAAATGAAATCCTCAAATGGAAGAGGTTATAGTAGCACATGCATATTCGATGACTTGTTTCATAGTTAAAATACTTCAGATGAGCCTCCTATTTTGGTGATAAGCTTGGCAGACCTTAATAAGTTCTGCTTAGCAAATATGTGGGTTTTTTTGGATAGGACTATTAGGGTATCCAAAATGAAGGCCTGCAAGGCTGATGGTCTCCATTTAAAGATTTAACTTGGGTTTATTAGCTATCTATTTTGAATAATAGACTGACTGAAAATTGTACTTCTGTAGCTGAAAGCTGTGATTTAATTCTACTTATCAATAAGTCTACTTATTAATTCTGGGCTTAAATGCCCAGAAAATGAGTAGCAGTGTGAAGATATATGCTAAAAATTTGACTCAAGGGAAATATTTACCACACAGTGCATTGTGGACCTTTATTGGATGGACACTCTGATGTCACTTGCCTGAGTACACAATTATTTCAAGCTCAGAATTCAGCCACTGTTTGACAGGATGCCTCGCTTTTAGCATCTTTAGGTCTAGGCTGACTCGTATTGAGTTGAAGATGTGAAATCTCACTACCAGTGCTTTGAGAGCCAAGATCTCTTGAAGCACAATTCACATCAACCTAAATTAACTGAATCCTTGTGAACTGAGATGGCTGAATGCTGTAGGGTTCTATTATAGCCACTAGTGGCATGTGGTCTGGCACAGAGCTCTGTATTTCTGGAGTGCCAGTGGTAATGCAGCCCTCCCAGTCATCCATCCTTCCTGGTCAGGCTGCCCATGAGATGACTGGGCAGATGCATTTGGGCCACCTTGGGATTGCAGCATGGATGGCAGCATGTGCTGCTCTGTGCAGTAGATCTGACATGCGAAAATGGTTGGTGATGGGGAAAAGCAATGTGCCATATCTCTGGAATAAAGGCAGTTACACAACAGAGGGAAGAGCAACAACTTGGGACCTCACATTTGCTAAACCCATAGATCGAATTATCTTCAGGTTTATTTAACTTAATATCAAGAACATGAATTGAACCCCTGTGATGGTTTGGGAGTTCTCTGTCCCCCCACAGTTTGTAAAATGACCCAGACTAGAACTCAGCTGGCTGGAAGTTAAGGAATGAAGCTCTATTTACAGTTTAGCACAATGTACAAGCAGATATATACACAATATACAGGAATATTTACAGAAATATACAAGGCAAAAGTAATAAAGAAACACAACACCCCTCCCAGAAATCAGAGACCCCAGGAGGGGCTCCCAACCACCCTTCCACCTTCTCCCCACCCCTATACCTTACCCCAAGGTTTGCCTTACACGCAAGGTGAATTTGGAGGATTGGCCAGGGGGGGTTAGAAGAAAAGTGGTTAGTGAGATTACTCAGCAGAGAGAAGGAAGCCAGAAGTTGCTAACAGCCTGAGAGACACTGATTTATCTATGTTTTGAGTACTTATTCTTAAACATCTCAGCAAGCCTATGAGTGAAGTAGACATCACCATAGTTTCCTTTTCACAACCTATAATATAATTTCTCTATTAAAATATTCCAATTAGCCTCAAACCAGCACAACTCCCTTAACCCCAAACTCTTGATCTCTGAATCTCAACACTTGCTGAATTGTGATGTTTGTTTGCTTTTCAGGTGACTGTCTTTTGAATTTCCAATGTGCACACAAGGAGGTTGCTCTTGAAATCTTTTGTTTTACATGAGCCAGCTCCAAATTGCTGGCATTGAATTAATTCCTTCTGTATGGAAGAGAACTTTGGCTGAATGCGATGTATCATAGTGCCTTAGATTTTTAGTCCACTAACTTGTTCTTGCAACTTTTGAAAGGTTTCTCAGAAAGGATTTTGCTTGTTTGTTTGAATTTCAGATCTATGCTGCCTTAAATATCTTTTTTGGGATGGCTAGTATTGGTTTGCTCACTGTGGTTGCAGTTGACCGTTACCTGACAATCTGCAGGCCTGATATAGGTATGGTGTCTATGGTCAAGTATTGTTCACTGTTGGGTTTCTGTGAAATAAGAGTCTAATTGTATTGTCTCCTCATGAATGACTCCAAAATTATAATGCTGGGCATGATATGAATTTAGGGCATGATCCTGAAGTACTAGATAAATATTTTCATGCCAACTAGATAAGTAAGTTGTCCAGTTGGCATGAATGGTACTGCTTGTGAAAGTGAAAATGTCACAATTAGGCTTTTTTTCTGTTTGCAAGTTGTATTTTCATGGTTGTTTTCAGCCTTTAGAGGGCCACATCCATATGCAGAAGCATATGGCAAGCCTCTAGCTGTGGAAGGTTTTGACATCCATCTAGGTCTAGTGACTGTGTCTCAAGTGTTAACACTGTACTGGATGGGTTTTTTTTCCTCCTCTCTGTCACAGCTGTAATGTAATAGTTAATCCCACCCCTGCAATTGTGCAAAAGATGTGCTTGAAGACACTGTTGCACAGTAAGCTTTTAACAATGGGATTAACATCAGGTATTGCCTTTATCATAGAATGACAGAAAGGCTTGAGTTGGAAGGCACCTTAAAGAACATCTAGTTGTAAGAACCCTTCCATAGGCAGGGAGACTTGCCACTAGACCAGGTTGCTCAAAACCTTATCCAGCCTGGTCTTAAATGCTTCCAGAAATGAGGCATCCACAAGTCCTCTAGGTGACCTGTTCCAGTGTCACTACCCTTATAGTAAAGAACTTCTTCCTAGTCTAAATCTAGCCTGCTCTAGTTTACCACCATTCCCTCTTGCCCTAGTGCTACATACCCTTATAAAATATCCTTCTCCATCAGGCCACTTCAGGTGCTGGAAGGCTGCTGTAAGATCTTCCTGGAGCCTTCTCAGTTGAAATGGGTGATGCCTTTTAAGTGGTGTTGAAGGCTGGAAAGCTTGAGATGTCTTTTAGCAGTATGTAACAGGCATGCTACAGTGTTGGGCAGGGCAAGGCTTTGAAAGGATCATTACCCTGCTATGTGCTTGCTGGAAGCTACTTGTTGTTCAACACTGGAAAGAAGTGAAAAATGACAATGGTTTGTGATTGTCTGTGCTTGGCCACAGGGAGAAGAATGACTACTCGCAGCTATGCTGCTCTGATCCTTGCTGCTTGGATAAATGCGGTCTTTTGGGCTTCCATGCCTACTGTAGGCTGGGCTAGCTACGCTCCAGATCCGACTGGAGCAACGTGCACAGTAAATTGGAGGAAGAATGATGTGTAAGAGTCTCCTTCACCCTTCCTTTTCAATTTTGCTGTCTCCTTGAAGGCTAAAATTGTTTAATTCACCACTACATAAGCATAACTTGTTCTTTTTTTGAAGTGTGAAGCATAATTGATAAAACCAGTTTTAGAACAGTGGAAATAACATAGAGCAGGTCTAGGAAAAAAAAAAAAAAAAAGGGGGAGTTGAGCCGTGCTTGAAAACTGCAAGGCTTGTAGTTGCTAATGAGGCAATTTAAAGCTAAAGAAAATTTTCTTAGTTCTTTAAAAGGTTGTTTTAAAATTTCATCATCAAATCAAAACATCAAAATATTTAGTAACTTTCCCTGGATGGCTATTTGTAAGTTACTGTTTTTTTGTTTTTCTGTCTTATCAGGTCCTTTGTTTCCTACACAATGAGTGTAATTGCTGTTAATTTTGTTGTACCCTTAACAGTCATGTTTTACTGTTATTACAATGTTTCCCGGACTATGAAACAATATGCCAGCAGTAACTGCCTGGAGAGCATCAATATAGATTGGTCTGACCAAGTAGATGTGACAAAGGTATGGTAAATGAAGGCACTTTCTGTTTTAAGCATGTTCTTTCATGTTTAAAGTCCTGGGGGCAAAGGAACAGTGTATTTTTGTTGCCTACACTGCCTCCTCTTTCCTTTCATACTAAATACTAAGTGAAATTAATCCTTAGTGAAAAGTTTTGGCTTGACTTACAGCACCAGATTCTTTACTTTTGGCCTAGTACTCTTTCCAGATGAGTAGCTACTTTGAAGGTTGAGAGCTATGTGGATTTTCCTTGCCTCTGCCCTCTGTCATTACGTAGAAAGGTACTTCAGAGGTGTCCTAGGAGAACTTCTGTTTGCACAGAGTCTCTGAACCTCCTACTAGCTTCACAGTTGTATCTGGTCCAAAGTGGATTGGCCACCTCTGATTTGAACTCGTGGCCTAGAATCACAGAAACGTTCAGGTTGGAAAAGACCCTCAGGATCACCAAGTCCAACTTATAACTCTACTTTACAAGTAGAACTATATCCCCAAGCACCACAACAAAAAGAAATGTACTGCTATTTCTACATTTTTTAAATACCCAAGGTGTTCAGTCTGAGCTTCTCTTTCTTATGTAAACAGTAGCAATTGGGAGTTATAACATAAAATGAGTTATCCAGCCTGGAAGGTTGATTCACAGATTGCACTGGGTTGGAAGTGACCCACAAAGGTCATCTTGTCTGACTGCCCTGCAGCGAGCAGGGATATAGAATCATAGACTCATAGAATGGTAAGGTTGGAAGGGACCTCAAAGACAATCTAGTTCCAACCCCCTGCCATAGGCAGGGACACCTCCCACTAGTACAGCTCACTCAAGGCCTCGTCCAACCTGGCCTTGAATGCCTCCAGGAAGGGAGCAGCCACAACCTCCTTGGGCAACCTGCTCCAGTGCCTCACCACCCTCACTGTAAAGAACTTCTTCCTAACATCCAGTCTAAATCTCCCCCCTGCCAGTTCAAACCCATTGCCCCTTGTCCTGTCATTACAAGACCTTGTAAACAGTCCCTCCCCAGCCTTCCTGTAGCCCCCTTCAGGTGCTGGAAGACTACTATAAGGACTCCTCAAAGCTTTCTCTTCTCCAGGCTGAAAAGCCCCGACTCTTGTAGCCTGTCCTCATAGTAGAGCTGCTCCAGCCCTCTGATCATCTTCATCGCCCTCCAAAACCCCAAAAGCTGGGACCTGCAGCACTGAGCAGATGAGGAGCTTCCAGCTACATACTCTGCTTGTATAATGGCCATAGAATGGTCTGGCTTGGAAGGGACCTCCAAAGATTATCTAGTCCAACTCCCCTGCAGTCAGACATCCTCAACTATACCAGGTTGCTCAGTTATCATAGCCCCAGGTTCCAGGGCAGAGCAGGCTTCTCACTGAGGAGCAAGCCCACTAAGTATTCAGTTTGCACAATCACCAGAGACAGCTTACGTAAATTTAGAGGTTATGGTATGAGCAGTTCCCATATCTCCACGTATATCAGGCTGCCCATGGCTACGTCAAGTCTGATTTTGAATATTCCAGGGGACAGGGCCTCAACCACATCCCTGGGCAACCGCTTCTGTTTTTACTGTGTAAAAGTCCTTTGATTTTGTGTAAAGATATGATTTATGGCTGGTCATAATGAAAATATGAGAGAGAATTGGACAGAAGAGCATGTACCTGCTTTTGAGTTGCTTATGAATGCCAATTGAATGTTCCTTGGAAGATTTGCTCATTGTTAAAATCTGAAAAATGGTATTTTTAAACTAAAAATAATAATTTGAGCATTTTGTTCTTCTGAAGAACTTTCAGAGAGCTTGAAGCTGAGGATTTAGTTATATAAATTATATATACACTTATACGTATAAATATGTCTACACATATATTTTTTCCTTCATATTTTTGAAGAAAAGAGAAATAGTGAAGATTCCCCCCCCCTCCTCTGTTTTACAGTTGAAAGCATAGCATTCAATTTTTTTTAAAAGGAAATAAAGCAGAAGATTGAGGTTTTGGAGTTAAGCAGTCACATTCTTTAGAACTGGACTTCTTGCTTTTCTAAACATTAGTATCTTCTAAGTTTACTGCACACCAAACTTCTACATTAAAGGGTTCTTTCTGTTGCCATCAATAGGTATTGCTTTTATAGCTGAGTAGGAGTCTCCTCTGGAGAAAGTCACTGCTTGTGTGTTGGTCACCCTGTAGAATAGCTCACACAAAGCAGACATTTACTTCTTGTTTCTTATGGTGTTCGTTGAAAAATAGATAAATAATGCTAAGGAACCCTGTTGATACAATGAGCCCTGCAGTTTTGTTTTGTTTCCTAGATATTTGTCTTCTTGGCTAATTGGAGATTTCCATTCCAATTGTCATTACCCATTTCACCCCTGACAAAAGCCAGAAAAATGTGTCTTGATTGCTGTGAGCCCCAACATGTCCAGGTTGTTCTCTCTGACAGGCAGAGAAGATACATGACTGCTCGGGTATCTCCTCAGTATGAGGCTTGAACATGGCTATCATGTGGGCTCCTTAAGTATATGGGCTGAGACTTTGTAGCCTACAACATTTTATTTTGTGTCAGTGTACTGTAGTTAAGCCTTATGAAACACTTTTATTAACAGCATTATTCAACATTGGGCTTCGATTTTTCTCTCTGTTCAGATTTATTGTTTGTAATAGCATGGCAGAGCAACATGTTCTGGTGGTCATAACTCATGTCTGAAGCCCTCTCTGACCATTTAAACTTCTGATAGACAGATTTAATGTAATGAGTAGTGCCAACGGTGAAGGAAGATTGTACATAATGGGTAACATCATGCCAGTGGATATATGGTAGCATGATGTGCTCGTGTTGTTATTTGGTTTTAGATAGCTCTGTTTTCACACATGCTTTGGAGGTTAGGTTCTGAGCTCTGCATCTTCAGGTAATACTGCTTATGTGTCTGTTCCTCCTGTTTTACAGATGTCTGTTGTGATGATTTTAATGTTCTTGGTGGCATGGTCTCCATATTCTATTGTGTGTTTATGGTCATCCTTTGGAGACCCAAAGAAAATTTCTCCTGCAATGGCCATCATAGCTCCTCTGTTTGCAAAATCTTCCACTTTCTATAATCCCTGCATTTATGTTGTTGCAAACAAAAAGTAAGTGTTCCTAATTTGGCTCCGGTCTACTCCATGATTTGAGCATATCATTAACTATAGAAATATCAGCTGTAAAATATGACCAGCTGGTTAGAGAAGAGATCAAAGAGTATGCCATGGTTGATTAACCAAACATAACTTTTTGGACAGCAAAGCCTAAAAGACATTGGTTTGATCATGATCAGAACACCCTGAACTGATAAATATTTCTGAGAACACATTCATGAAGCTTTTGTAAGACAGTTTTGAAAGACAGTAAGGCAGCTTTTGTAAGGCACTTTTGATTTCTCAGAGGGACTCATTACAGGTTTTGGGTTGCACAAGCAAGAGATTGGTTTTAATAACGATGGCCAAAATGTGTGGCACATGAGCAACCTGTAACTTCTGAAGATTTCCTTGCTGGATTTGGGATGTGCCATATTCTCACTCAGTAAGATGAACTGACTCTCTCAAAAAAGTTAAATGAAGCCTATTCCTCTGTTTTGAGCAAGCACCAGTGCCTCTGACTGAGATCTGATTCTTGCAGAAGCGTCATTCCTTTCTCTACTACCAACCTAGAATCAGGGCCTGTGATCTCTGTCTAGGTGAACTTACCTGACCCTGATGAGTCAATGGAAAAATACTTGTTTTTTCCTCATTCTGTAAGTTCATCTTTGTTTTGGCTCTACCATGCCCTGAGATAACCAAAAGCTGCTGTGACCCCTCTTGTAGAAGAAACATTGAACTTAACTGAGTTATTGCTGTACATGGAAGTGAAAAAGACTCAGGTCCTTTTGAATTCCAAATGCTCTAATTTTTTTATTAACTAAGTTTTACTGAAATGGAAAACTGTTATAATACTTAAGGTCTACTTACTTTTCTTTTGACTTGGATTTCCAGCTCATGATCATTCTGCTCTCCCTTTCTTGTCTGCAGGTTTCGGAGGGCAATCCTGGCCATGGTGCGATGTCAGACAAGACAGGAGATAACTATAAACAATGCCTTGCCCATGAGCGTGTCTCAAAGTGCATTGACATCCTAGAACTCATATCATTTGCCTGCACAAGTTACCTAGAAAGGAGTGAAGTCTGGATTAAAGTACATTAGTCTTTTTGAAGGTCACAAAATCATAGAATTGTTCTGGTTGGAAAAGACCTTTAAGTGCATTCAGTCCAACCATTGACCTAACACCACCATGGCCGTTAATCCATGTTGCAAAGTGCCATGTCTACATGGTTTTTGAACACCTCCAGAGATAGTGACTCCACTGCCTCTCTGAGCAGCCTGTTCCATGAGTCTTTTGAAATAACAATCTGCCCCTACCAGCCAGGTTTTTTTTCTCAATCACAATAATCTTTTCAGATAGGTTAAGAAGACAAAAAGACAGAACTCACCGAAACTTTTGTTTTTGAAAGTGAGATTTATTGGTGCAATATGTCTGTCCCAAATTAAAAATGTGAGCAGAGTGATCACTGTCACTCTTACAGGACTGGACAAGGTGACACAGGGGCAGGGAGAAACTGAAGGAGAAAGTGCTTAGGTTTAGTAACATAGATATTTACACCTGTAATTTTTTAAATGAATTACTTTTCCTCATCTTCCCTTGAATTTTTTCCAGACTTGAAATATTCTGGTTTTCCTCTGTGTGTAAATATTGCTCTATCAAGTGCCCAGGTTGATATGCTTTGCGGAGTTTTGTTGCTGTGAATATGTTATCAAAATATCTACCTACATATATATATACCCTATAGAGCCTGTTACCAGCTTTTAGGATTTTGAAGGAGTTTCAGGGTATTTTTAAAAGTTTTAGCTCACACAACCAAATGGGATCCTGAGGTGCAATAAGAAGAGTGTATCCAGCAGATCAAGGGAGGTTCTTCTCCACCTCTACTCTGCTCTGGTGAGACCCCATCTTGAGTACTGCATTCAGTTTTGGGCTCTCCAGTTTAAGGGGGATAGGGATCTGCTCCAGAGAGTCCAATGGAGGGGTATGAGGATGGTTAGGGGACTGAAACACTGCCTTATGAGGAGAGGCTGAGGGACCTGGGGCTTTTTAGTCCAGAGAAGACTGAGAGGGGATTTAATAAATGCATAGAAATATCTGAGGGCTGGGTGTCAGGAGGAAGGGGACAGGCTGTCCTCACTTGCTCCCTGTGATAGGACAAGGAGCAATGGGTGTAAGCTGCAGCACAAGAGGTTCCACCTCAGCACAAGGGGGAACTTTTTTACTATAAAGGTCACAGAACACTGGAACAGGCTCCCCGGAGAGATTGTGGAGTCTCCTTCTCTGGAGACTTTCAAGGTCCGTCTGGATGCATTCCTCTGTTACCTGAGCTAGCTTGTACGGTCCTGCTCTGGCAGGGGCATTGGACTCAATGATTTCTTCGGGCCCCTTCCAACCCCTAGCATCCTGTGATCTTGTGAATTTGGAGGAAAGACAGCTCTTCTTTTAGCAGTAGTACATTTCAAGTGTTTGTGACTGCACAGCAAATCCTGAAAATGAGACAAAATGCACCCTAAAGCTTGACACCTGGGAGTCGCAAAAACCTACGTAAACATCTAGGGTCATTTGTCATCATTTCTAAGCCAGTCTCATGGTTCTATAGATCTGTAGTCTCATTTTTTTACAAATACCTTTGGTGATGTGAGCAATGGGTTTGTTCAGGATAGAAGAGATGACTGTATATAGCTCTATTTATGAATGGTAGCACATGCACTCCTGATGCTTCTCAGATTTTGAGAATAAATATCTTCTATTGTTGTGTATGCATTCATCCCAAGTTTGGCTTTGCAGTGTGTAACTCATTTTAAATACATGTGGTTGGTTGTTTTGTGGTGTCTTTGTTTGGATGTTGGTTGTTTTTTTAAAGCTTGTTTTTGCAGGATTTTGTTTTGTTTTTTTTTTTTTTAAAGCTCTGGCATCTAGGCTTCCTCTTAATTTGTAATTTTTAATATTAAAGCAACTACCATGCAATGTCTTCACACTGTACTAGATTTCCTTCAGGAGCCTTTAAATGCTTTATGAACAATAACTAATGGATTGCCCTTTGAAGGGAGCAAAGAGGTGTTTTATCATGTGCTAACCCTACAAGTTACGTATTAAAACAGCCTTGAAACATGGTGGATATGACTTGAAACAGACCATGTTCTGACAGAATAAAGATTGAGCTGGTTGAACTGATCCCTTTCAGGATACATTTGAAGGTTAAGCAACTACAGATCTCAGCTAATCTGTTGTAATCTGCTGTTACTAAATGGATGTCTACATTCACATTGGAAGCACACTGCACATAGTGTGCCTAGGAATAAAGTTTTCACGTTTTTTTCATCTCAGTTGTGCTGGGAGGAAGCCATGTATCTGTTTATTTACTTCTACCTCCTCATGAGCTTTTTTGAAGCAGCACATGGGTTTTGTCCTTCACAATGCACTTGCGTTTACCACGGCAGAAGCGATGGCACTGGAACAAGGTAGATCTTTTTTAATTTATTATACAAAGCAATTTGTAAGGAAAAGGGATGAAAAAATGGGAAACAGCATTCTCATATATTGCAAGTTAGTTCTAGCACAGCTGAACTAGAAGCATGTTTTGCACTGGTGTTGTAAAGCTAGCAGCACTCCTGAACAGAAGCAGATGGTGATTATGGCTTTGTACTTAGCAAATGGCTACTCTAAATCTTCAGTTTTTGCAGAAGGTGATTTCTTTGTGCTCCATGCTTTTCATGCTATTGTAGGGGAAATAAATTATATTTTTAGAAACTAGTTGTCTAAGGTGATTCTGGTTTAAGTAAATAAAATATTTTCTTCTTTTTTAATCTGCAGGAAAATTGCAATTTTTGGTAAGAAAGAGGTTAATTTGGAATTTGATCTGGATGTAGTCACATCACTTTGAGGAGATACTGTTTTTCATTGCTAGTTATTGTCACAACATATGTAGCAGAAATCTGCATGAAGAGAAAGTAAAATAGAGGCATATAGAGAAAAGATGGAGAAAATTAAAGATGGCCTTATTTGAAGGGATCTTCAAGCTAATGTGTACAGGCAATGTACTCCAAGGAAACAGACTGGTTCTTGAAAATGCTGATACATCCTAGGTGTACCTCTAAAAAGTAGGTCATTTCCAGATGGGCACTAGAAAGATGGCTTGAAAGCTCTTCTTTAGGGAAATATGCTAACATTTTCACTTTTCAGTCTGTTTGGAAATGTAAACATAGGCAAATACTTTGAATCTTTGCCATGCAGAAAAATGAAAAATTAGAAATCCCATTTTCTGAATTTTAGTAGAACAGAGGGCATGCAGTTCCCACTTCAGATACATGCATGTATTTTTCCTTGTACAGCTGCTTCTGGTTTTCAGCTCTCAGTGGAATAATGGGCAGAAGATGGTGCTTACCTGCTTTAGAATAATGCAAATGTAGCTTTCATGTGGCAATATCATTGCTATTTTGTTTTAGATTTTTTTTCTTTAGAAACTCCATGCTTGTCTTTTCACCTTTATTCTGCTAGTAGTGCTGCAGAAAGTGAGTGTTCACATTTAAATCTGAAGTGCAAATATCTGATAAAGAAATGCCAATCTCTCTCTCTTTTTGTTTGTTTGTCTGTCCCTTTTTTTTTTTTTTTTTTAATGATGCCAGGTCTGTACTCTGTAATGATCCTGACATGTATGAGATCCCTGTGAATGTTCCTGTGGATACTGTAAAACTTCGCATAGAGAAAACTGTCATACGAAGGATTCCAACTGAAGCCTTTTATTACCTAGTAGATCTCAAATACCTGTGGGTAACTTACAACTGCGTAACCAACATCGATATCAGCAGTTTCTATAACTTGAAACAACTGCATGAGCTACGTCTGGATGGTAATCTACTCTCTACTTTCCCTTGGGAATCCCTGGCGGAGATGCCCAACCTCCGGACTCTTGATTTGCACAACAATAAAATGACCAGCATTCCTGCTGATGCTGGCAGGTACCTGAGAAACCTCACTTACCTGGACATATCCAGCAACAAGCTAACCACCTTGCCATCAGACCTGATGGACATTTGGCCTCCCTTCTCAGAAACCATCCCCTTGAAGAGCGCAGACATTCTTGTGACCCAGAGAGTCATTTTGGGTATGCAGAACAGCTTATCTCATTCCTTATTAGAATGTATCTAATTGTAACAGTAGGCAGGGGACCAGCCTGAGATTAAGAGGGCAGGTTTTATCCAGGTTAGTCTGCTTTGCTTTGTGATTATTTATTTATTTTCTGATGGTCACAAAATATATAACGTGTTGGTGATTTATAAAATGAAGACAGCGACCTCTGTGTTGTTATCTCAGGGCTAAGTAAAATCTATAGATCCTTGTAGATCTTGTAGGTCTGCAAGAATATAGGCTTAATGGAGTATTCAGTATAAGAGAATGGCAGAATGTCAGGGGCTGGAAGGGACCTCCAAAGCTCATCCAGTCCAACCCCCCTGCCAGAGCAGGATCACCTATGCCAGATCCCACAGGAATGCATCCAGGCGGGTTTCGAAGATCTCCAGAGAGGGAGACTCCACAACCCCTCTGGGCAGCCCGTTCCAGTGTTCTGTCACCCTCACAGTGAAAAAATATCCATATAAATGCAGGACTTCCAAAAGTTGTGTTTCTGATGACATCTCCCTCATTGCTGAATGTGGTTACAACTATAAGCATGTCCATTTGTAACTGCTTTTTCCAGTAGCTCGTGTGCCAAACGAGTAGCTAGCATTGATGCTTGTGTGGAGTTTATCCTCAGACACAATATTGAAGACAATCTTGGTTGCTCAGAATAGGGCAACTCCACTCTCTCTGTGACCTTACATTGCTCTAAAGCTGACTAGTTATCCAGAAAATGTCCCCAGTTTACATGCTGAATATGAGAGAAAGAATGGGAACTGATCCCTACTGTATTTCTAATAATATTTAAGGTAACTATTTAAGAATAGTGTGGCCAGACCGGGTCTTTTCCTATTTTTATTCCATGTCTGTAGTATACCATAGCATCAGATCTGGTTGTGCCTTTAGGCTTTATCTTACCCTTAATCTCCATTTTCTAGTCTTGCAGGTAACCCTTTTCTCTTCTGCAGTCTCAGAATGTGTCTGGAACACTTCTATCAGTAATATTATGTAACTGTTTATGTATAAGAGCATGTTTTGACATTTGTGTTGTGTAGTGCAACAGGAAGGGAGGAGAAAAGACCTTTAACATCACCAGGTCCAACCATTATTTAACTCTACAACTCCTAACAGCAGTACTTCTGTAGCCACTAGTAAAGATCTGCACTGAATAGTAATGCTTGGTATTTCCAATCTCTTGATCTAAACTCCCACACTTCAGTGTTCATTTGTTCAGCTGATTGGTGTCACAGCAGAAGCTGCCATTTGAACCTCTCATTCAGATGAGATTGCATGTAAGTGACAGCAGATGCAAGGAGGGCAGATGAGTTCCTCACCTACATGGCAGCTGTAGGTTTGCAGCATTAGTAGAACTGGGTTTTATTCATGATTAAAAGAAAAAAGCTGCAAAAGTCCAGCTCACTTCCCCTTTTGCTGCCCCCACACCGAAGGCCACAGGAGGCAGTAAAGTAGGAGCTGACTGTGCCAGGTCTAATGCTCCTGATGATCTCATGTGGGAGTCCCAGAGGATATTTGGTTTCCTTGGCTTACATAGCCTTCAGTACTTAAACCCAATAATAAAAGAAGAAAACAAAAACCACACAAAACCCCCCAAAGCAACCCAACTCAAGTGTCAGAAGGAGGACCTGGGGAACTACAGACCTGTCAGTCTGACAATAGTGATGGGGAAGGTCACGGAGCAGATCATCTTGAGTGCCATTATGTAGCATGTGCAGGGCAACCAGGAGGTTAGGCCCAGTCACCGTGGGTTCATGAAGGGCAGGTCTTGTTTGATGAACCTGATCTTCTTCTACAACAAGGTGAACCACTTAATGAATAAGGGAAAGGCTGTGGATGTTGTTTGCCTGGACTTTAGTAAAGCCTTTGACACAGTCTTCCACAGCATCCTCCTAGAGAAACAGGCTGTGCGTGTCTTGGATGGGTGGATGCTTTGGTGGGTTAAGAACTGGCTGGATGGTTAGGCCCAGAGAGTGGTGGTGAATGGAGTTAAATCCAGCTGGCAGGTGGCACAGGTGGTGTTGCCCAGGGCTCAGTGCTGGGCCTAGTTCTATTTAATACCTTTATCAATGATCTGGATGAGGGGATTGAAGCTTTTGCAGGCAACACTAAATTGGGTGGGAGTGTTGGTCTGCTTGAGGGTAGCAAGGCTCTGCAGTGGGGCCTGGCCAATTGTATGAGTCTCAACAAAACCAGGTGCCAAGTACTGCACTTGGGTCACAACAACCCCATGCAATGCTCGAGGCTTAGAGCAGAGTGGCTGGAAAGCTGCCAGGCAGAAATGGACCTGGAGGTGCTGGTCAACAGCTGTCTGAAGATGAGCCAGCAGTGTGCCTGGGTAGCCAAGAAGGCCACCAGCATCCTGGCCTGGATCAGCGAGTGTGACCAGCAGAACCAGGGAAGCGATTGCTCCCTTGTACTCTGCACTGGTGAGACTGCAGGTGAATATGTTCAGTTTAGAGCTCCTCACTACAAGAAAGACATTGAGGTGTTGGAGCATGTGCAGAGAATAGTAATGGAGCTGGTAAATGCCTGGAGAACAGGTCTTGTGAGAAGCAGCTGAGAGAACTGGGATTGTTTAGTCTGGAGAAGGGGAGAGTGAGGGAAGACCTCACTTGCTCTCTATAATTACCCAAAAGAAGATTGTAGAAAGGTGGACATCAGTCTCTTCTCCCTAGTGTCAGTGATAGGATGAGAGGAAATGGACTCAAGTTGCACCAGGGGAGGTTTAGATTAGATATTAGGAAAAAAATCTTTACTGAAAGAGTGGACAGGCATTGGAACAGGCTACCCAAGGAGGTGGTGGAGTCACCATCCCTGGAGGTGTTCGGAAAATCTGTAAACATGGCACTTTGGGATGTGGTTTAGTGGTCATGGTGGTGTTAGGTTGGTGACTTGACTCTATCTTTAGAGGTCTTTTCCAACTGAAACAGTTCTAAGATTCTGTGATTCTATGAAGAAACAACCACTAAAAAAACTAACGCCAAGCCACACACACCCTTCCCTCCTTCCCCTTCCCTCTGGCAACCATCTGCTGGCTTTATTGATGTGGGTACTTTGGCAGCCTCTGCTAGTTCTGTCAAACCATCTGATGCTGGTGTTGGGTTCTCTAGAGTCTTGGAATGTGATCTTTAGATAATTTTTATCAGTGAGGTGCAACTGGCTTTGAACACAGATCCCCAGAGGGCAACACACAGAGGGTTCAAACAACACCTCACTTCTCTCGTTTTAGTGTTATGTGCAGTCATAAACTTGGATCTGAGGGGGCAAAATGCCATGTAGTGCCTTCATTGTGAGTAAATCTACCTTAGGTAGACTGTGAATGTTCTTTCATTGATACCATAGCCTTCTGATGAGTATAATCTGATGCAGAGAGACAGTGCTTGCTATGTAAGAAACTATAGTGAGTAAGAAACATCTCCTTCCTCTGGAGATTGGGAAGTGCAGTGCTCTTCATGTCATGGGTTATTCTGACAAGAGTACTTAGTCTGGAATAAGGTTTATTATCAATTACTGGAGCTCCTGAAGTTGTAGCCAGGCCACTCACACTCACTTTGCTCATCCTTTGCTTACTGTGGTATACCAAGCAGTTGTTTCTCAGGAAGGAATGGTTGATAGAAACTATCAGGATGGAAATATGACCTAGAAGTTGAGGCATCTTTAGAATACTCCAACAATTGGACGTATTGGCATAGAAAGACAAGAGCAAGATGTGTTCCGTGACATTGGTTCCACTCCTCGTGTCTCTACTGGGATTGCTGGAGATGGAGGGAAAAGAAAGTATCCCATGGATGCTCTTTTCCTCTGAGGCAGAGATAAGGATCACAGAGGTGATCAGGAAGGATTTTGAAAAGCCCTCTAACCTTCTGTGATGTAGATTCAGATGAACACAACTGTTCTAGTTAACTTGGTGCTGGTCTTTAAGCCTTCGGCCAGACCATTCCAGAGCCTTCTCTAGTAACCTCTTCAAGTGCTTATCCATCAGAGGAGTGAGAAAGTTTCTCCTAATATCTAACCTCAATCTCCCTTACTGCAAACTAAGCTGATTACCTCTTGTCCTATATGAGATGGACATACAGAAAAATAAATTACTATCTCTTAGAGTGACTTTTTATACATTTCCCTTTCCTGTTTGCTGCCTTCATTAATCACATTATTTCTTTCACCAGTTTCTTGTAGACCATGATTAGAAAAAAAAAAAAAATTTTTTTTCTCCTATAGTTACTGGTTCCCTTTAGACTCCTTTGGGTTTTAAGATAAGTTTTCTCTTAAAATATGATGCACACAATTGCACACTTTAATGCTCAAGAGTGTCCTGTGTGCTCCAGCTGTTCTCTGGGGAGCATTCACTCTGACCTGTGTGCCTACAGGGAAGGGTAACCGCAGCCAGAGTTCTGCTAGAACCTAGAGCAAATAAATGCTGGTTTTATCTATACAGGAAAACAAAGTCACATTCTACTTAGTATGAGTAGTGATGGCTTGAGCTGGCTTCTCTTCTATTTCTGGCAAAACAAGATTGCATTTAATTAACAAGATCACTGATCCCAAACCCCTAAATGGAAATGTTTGGGCATATGTGCATTTTAACACCAGGGGGCAATTTCATCTTCAGCGTCTTGACTGAGCATCAAGAAGTTTGCACCTAAGAGAAAGTTCAGGTTCCTCATGTTTACTTCAGGGCCTCTTGGAGGAGCCACAACTACTTTTGCCAGGGGACTGGCAGGTTAGCATTTCCTTATTCCTTATTCATTCNATTCTATGATTCTATAATCTCTGTAATTAGAGTTTAGAGTTGTTTTTTTTTAACCTTCTTCTGCATGATGTTCTGTGCGGACACAACACTAAAGGAAAGAAGGGCAGGGAACGATTCCTGGTTCTATGGCCAAGTGACTCACTCTGGCTGTAATAAAAAAATAGCAAGGGTGTGTTGTATGCCTGCTGAGCTGACAGGCATGCAGGATATTTGGAGGTGCAAAGCCCACTGCCTTTACACTGGGGGCAAGATTAGGATAGAAAAGGCTGTTCTTGGCGTGGTCTCATCCATAAACTTTTCAGGGAGCAATCTTCGGAGTGCAAACTGTCCCTGTAGCTACATCTGGCTTTATTTTGGAGAGCACCTATTGATGCAGTTTAAAACAAAGCTGTGGAGTGAGCTGATGGTTAAGCAGGAGATACGATGAAGGGACTAGTGTGAGTTCATCTAGCTCTCTCTTTGTTACCTTTGAAGCTACAGCTTAATACTTTGATCCAAATCACAGCTGAGTTTCAGCATTGGTGGCTGTACAGGGCTGAAATTTCAGGTGTGAGTGGTGGTAGTAGCATTTCCCATATAGAAAATTACATCAAATGAGTCCTTGAGAGAAGTGGAGGAACCCAAGATTTGACAGAGTGGCAGCTGGATGAGATCTTGCCTCTATTGCATGTAGAGGTACCAAAAGTTTGAAATGCTGCAGGTCCATCATGCTCCCAGCTGTAATGCTGGGCCATTCAGTAGATGCTGCTTTTCCTAGCAATTACTGTGTTGTAGGAAACACTGGGATGCAGTGTGGGAAGTAGATAAAAAATCGTGTATCTTCAGTTGGAAGAGAGCCTTGGGTAGGCTGGCTCAAGCTGTGGTGAATGTTTCCATTGGCCCCAAATGTGAATAATTCACATACTGCCATGAACTGAAAAAATGCAACTGAAAAGCAGTTTGTTGTGGAAGCTGTGGTCTGAGACTGGTTACTGATTTACCAAGGAAATTCCACTCTGAGCTATTTTGAATGCTAAAGTCCATATTGACACAAACCCGGGCAACTATTGAGAAGACTGCAAAATTGTGCATACACAGGCACATATGCACATGTTTGCTATTTTACATGCAAGGATGCATATAAATAGCCTAAACTTAGAATAAAGAAAGGTTTTAAGAGGAGTGTATAATCCATACTTAATGCTGCAATACACTGCATTGCTATATTACAAAACATAGCTTTTTATCAACATTTTTGTGCCCTGGTTAGTATTTTTTGTTCCTCAGGTGAACAAGCTGCACTAATATTTCCACAAAAAATGCAGAGACTGTAACAGCTTGCTCTTCCATCAGATGCACATGCCATTGGAGACTTACCAGGATTTTTATTTTCACTTCTTAGGAAATTATTTTCCCAAGGGGATCCCTTCTCATTCTTTTATTAAAGTTCCTCATATTTTCCAGTTTGTTAATATTTCCCACCCCAGCCCCCCTGTTTTTAACCTCTTCTTTCTTGTGTTTGTTCTCACTTTTACTATCTTCTAAACACAAGCTGTTAAATTTCAGAATGCCCTTTGTAGTTTGGAAGCTAGGTTTACATTTAATTTCCGTCCTCTTCAATAGCTAACTGAAGTATAGTCTAATTCACTGTTTTATCCTCGATTTCAACCCAAGAGGGCTTCCATCTTTTAATTTGGTGGATTCACATGACCTGAGGACTTCCAAGGGTGGTGCAAATTTACTAAAAATATTGTGAATGCTGTCCGATATTGGCAAGAGACAGATAAATAGAAGGACTGAGCCATGGAAGCAAGGAATGAACTCCTGTAGCTGTATATCTTATACATTTAGGTAGCACAGAAGTGAAGAGTCTTCTGGGACTTCAGCTTTCTTCTGAAGCTGAAACTAGGCCTCTAGAATGGTGTGAGATGGTCTAACCCATGCCCTGCCTGCCTGACCTGATCTCTTTCTATAAAAAGTTGACCCACCTAGTGGATGGAGGAAGGGCTGTGGACATTGTCTACCTAGACGTTAGTAAAGATTCTGACAGCATTCTCATGGCACAAGTCTCAGATAAGTGCACTGGACAAAAAGCTGGCTGGCTGGGACCAAAGAGTGGTGCTGAATGGAATTAAATCTGGCTGGGTCCCAGTGGTGTCCCCCAGGATTCAGCACCTGGGCCTGCCCTCTCTAATATCTTTATCAGTGATCTGGAAGAGGAGATTGAATGCACCATCAGTAAGTTTGCAGATGACACCATGCCGGACAGCTGTGTCACTCTGCTAGAGGGTAGGGAAGCTTTACAGAGGGATCTGGACAGGTTAGATAGATGGACCAATTCTAAGTGTATGAAGTTCAACCTGGGTTACAATGACTCCATGGTAATCTACAGAGTTGGGGATGTATGGTTGGAAAGCTGCAACTCAAAAAGGGACCTGGAAGTATTGGTTGACGGTCGAGTGAATGTGAGTCAGCAGTGTGCCAGGTGGCCAAGAAAGCCAATGGCATCCTGGCTTGTATTAGAAACATGGTGGCCAGCAGGGATCATCCCACTGTACTCAGCACTGGTGAGGCCACATCTTGAGTTCTGTGTTCAGTTTTGGGCCACTCACTACAAAAAGGGCATTGAGGTGCTGGAGCATCTTCAGAGAAGGGCAACAAGGGTCATGAAGGGCCTGGAGCATATGGCCTTTGGGGAGCATCTGAGGGAGCTGAGGTTGCTCAGTCTAGAGAAGAGACTGAGAGACCTTCTTGCTACCTGAAGGGAGGTTGGAGTGAGGACAGGCCAACCTCTTCCCTTTGGTAACAAGTGATAGGATCAGAAGAAATAGTTGCAAGCTGTGCCAGGGAAGGTTTAGGCTGGATAGTAGGAAACATTTCTTCACAGAAAGAGTGATCAAACATTGCCCAGGGCAATGCACCATTCACCACCTCATGGCTCACACAGCCGTTTTCAAGCAGTGTGCGGATCTGGCACTCAGGAACATGGCTTGATGTTGACCCTTCAGTGCTGGGTCGAGAGCTGGTCTGGATGACCTTTGAGATCTCTTCCAACCAGATATTTTCTGTGATTTTGTGACTTGTGTCTCAAACTGGATTGAATAACTGTCCAGTCTAAGGACTACCCATATTTTCTTCATCATCCATTCTATTTTGTCAGTTTCTGATACTTACTTTAACAACCTTGGGTCTTTCTTTGGAACATGGGGAGAATATGAATGCCGTGTGCTTCTATATATTAAGAAGAAATATTCACCTAAAGGTTTGTCAGGCACTGGATCTGGCCACTCAGGTTAAGTCACCATTCCTGGAGCTGTTTAAGAGATGCGTAGATGTGGTGCTTAGGCACATGGTTTAGTGGACAACTTGAGCACTGCTAGTAGTACTAGAAACAAAAATAAACCTCATCCTTTCCTGCAGTAAAGCTTGTAGGATGCAGAACAGTGTCAGAAGAAGGTTTTTCAGTAGCGTCGAATGCAAAAGAGAATTTGCCACCTGGAATGTGGGATGGGAGCCCCTCTGATGATGCAAATCTGTCCTGAGCACTGTGGACCCAGAAGTCCTGCCTTGCACCACATGCTGCCCCATCCTCTCTATAACTCCCTGAAAGGAAATTTGAGACAGTTAGGTATTGGTCTCCCAAGTAACAAGTGACAGGAGGAGAAGAAATGGCCTCAAGTTTCACCAGAGGAGGTTTAGATTGGATATTGGAAGAAACTTCTTGACTAAGAAAAACTGGAGCAGGTTCCCCAGAGAGGTGGTTGAATTTCCACCCCTGGAGGTGTTTAGATGAAGAGATGTGATGCTGAAGGACATGGTTTAGCACCAGACTTGGCAGAGTGAAATAGTGGTTGGACTGGATAATCTTAAAGGTCTCTTTCAAGCAGAATGATGCTATGATTCTGTAAAATGTGCCTGATTTAAAAGGTGTGTACAAATTACACATTCATGCTCGATTGAACAGACTTTTTGTGAGCACAAGAAGTTGATGTCCCTAGATATACGGAAAACGTTCAGATGGTATCTCTTTTGCTTGTCAATATGGGTGAGATTCTCAGGAAATACTTTTATATTTTGGAGGTTCTATTGCCCTTTTTAAAAACAAAACAAAACCAAAAACCCAACAAAAAACAACAAAACAAACCCAAAACTACCCCCTGCCCCACAAAAAAACAAAAAAAAACCCCAAAACCAACCAACCAACAAAAAAAAAAACCAAAACAACAAACCAGCAGGTGCTGATATAGTTTCCTTGATTCCTCCTCCTCTGTTCCAGTGAGCAATAGGTAGTGAATAGATATAAAATCTCTTATGTCTGGAAGGGGTGAAATTGGATTGTGATGTCAAAGTCATGGAATCTCTTCAGGTCAAGTCTTGTTTTAAAGAATGGGGATTAATTGGGGTTTACTACAGTTTGAACCAATCACTGCCACTGTGCTTAAAATAGCCTAATCTTGGTCAGGCAATGAGAGGAAACAGTCCTCAGGTATTCTTTCACCTACAGGTTTCTTCCAGGACAAAAAGCAGACTTTTTCTCTTAGCTGTTTTGCTAGTACCTATAACTCCACATTGAACAATATTAGCAAGTGTTGTTGGTTTGGATTTTTTGTTTGGTTTTATTTCTTTTAATTTTGATCTAATTAATATGACTTACCTGTTGCACTAATCAGTAAATTGAATAGTGAGAGGTTCTGGCATACCACAGTTGGCTGTAGTTTTGTTCATTGCCATTAATACTTGAAAAGTATGACAAAGGTATGCCCAAAAGTCAAATAAGAAAATACTGGAATTCATAGATGATATGCTGAGTGGTGTTTTACCTTGTGAAGCCACTGCTGCTCTATGAAGGTCACCATAGCAGAGGAATAAATGCCAGTTGAGGATTTAGACATATTCCTTTCTTTTGCCACAATGAATTCACCAAGAAGGAGAAGCCTCTCATTCCAAAGCCTTTGGAATCAAGGAACAAATATTACAAGAGAGATAGTGTTCTCGTGTGCCATCATAAAAATATAGAAATCATTTGCTTTTTCAGGGTCCTTCCCATTTTGTACTCTTCTGCTGTTCTTTTTGAACACATTTCAGAGATTGCCTTAAGTTGAAGCCAGATTTCTAAGTATTTTGGTATAGTTCAGTGCCAGATTAGAATTTTATCTGCCTAAAGCTTTTTGTCCTTAGCCTTTATCCCTTTTTCAAGGGGCAGGGATGTTGGTGTAAAATCTAAACCCTTAAATCATCATCTTCTCTGCAATAATTGAAAAAAAGAGTCCGAGAAGATCAAACTGCAACAGCCCAAAGAAGGACCAAAAGCAGAAGAGCGTGTCAAGATAAAATATCCCTGAGAAGAATCTTTCAAAAGGCAAAGGCAGGTGAAAATGTATCATCAGCCTTAAGATGTCTTTTCCGTGTATTTCTTTTTTACCCCTAGATAAATAGCAAAGTTAAGCAAAGATGATGCTGGTTTATTAGTATGCTCCTGTAAATCTCTGTGAAAGAAAGTTTAGCTTAACAAGCATTTGTACTGTTCTTCATCACCTCTGCAAAAACATCCCCACCAAGCAGCTGAACAAAAAAACTGAAAGAAAAAAGATTAACTCAGAAAAGATCCATGGTTTGCCCTGGTCTCTTGCTGTAATCACAATATCCTTATGTCATCTGAGAACATTTTCTAATTTTTTATTTTCTTTTTTTTGCCCCTCCCTCCCCTGTGTTCCCTCTTCCCTCCCCACTTCAGGTTTCCAGGATAACCCCTGGTTTTGTGACTGTCGCATCTCAAAGCTAATTGAATTTTCCAAAATTGTGGACAACTCAGTTGTTCTTCTTGATCCATTGATTTCATGTAGTGGACCTGAGAGCCTGGCAGGAATCTTGTTCCAGAGGGCCGAGTTAGAACAATGTCTCAAACCATCTGTGATGACGTCAGCGACAAAAATCACTTCCCCTCTGGGAAGTAACGTTCTGCTCCGCTGCGACGCCACTGGGTACCCAACGCCACAGCTTACTTGGACTAGGTCAGACAATATACCAGTGAACTATACAGGTATAATTGCTCACTTATAGGATCTGGGAGAGCCTGACACTGTTGGGTTGTTTGTGCTTTAATTCATTATAATGAGTAACAGTGGACCAGGTATTGCACCAAGCTGGCAACTGTATCTGCAACAGCTGTTAGGAGATTCTTTGTCAAAGTTGTGGTCTGTAGAGGTCCAACAGAGTATTTTGATTCTGAATGTGTTATGTAATGAGAACATTCATTTCCCCCCTCCACGTGCATTGAAGTGGCAGAAAGGATAAAGGAAAATGGAGGTTAGGATATTTGGGCCCTAATTCAAAAGCTGAAAAGCAGGAAGAATTTGTTACTGGAATCTCTGTTTTGGTTCAAAGTGTTCATGTTAAAAAAGCTGGTGATACTGTAACTGAACCTCATACAACTCAGTATTGTAAACATAGAGGTTCCCAAATTTGTGTTCTCTCTTTACTTGCAAGTGTTTATTGTTTATTTGCAACACCCATCTTGAATGCTAAAGAGGCTGCGATTGTCTGATCTTTGGGCCCCTCACTACAAGAAAGACACTGAGGTCTGGACTGGGTGCAGAGAAGGGCAACGAAGCTGGTGAAGGGTCTGGAGAAACAGGTCTTGTGAGGAGAGGCTGAGGGAACTCAGATTGTTCAGTGTGGAGAAGAGGAGCCTGAGAGAAGACCACCTCTCTCTACACAACTCCTTGAAAGGAGATTGGAGTCTGATGGAGGTTGGTCTCTTTTCACTAGTAACAAGTGATAGGAGAAGAGGAAGTAGCCTCAAATTGCCCTAGGGGAGATTCAGGTTGAATATTAGATTAAACTTCTCTGAAAGGGTTCCTAAAGCCTGAAACAGGCTCCCCAGGGAGGTAGTTGCATCCCCATCCCTGGAGTTATTTAAAAGAGGCAGAGATGTGGTGCTGAGTGACATGGTTTAGTATCAGACTTGGTAGAATTAGATAGTGGTTTGGCCTGATGATCTTAAAGACCTTTTCCCACCAAAACAATTCTATGATTCTATGGCATCAGTCTAACTGCTATGATAGATTTTTGCATGCAGTAGCTTAAATATAACAAAACAATCCAAATAGCAGTTACCTTACATCGTAGGTCTGAAGAAGCAAATAGCCCAAATTACTGAAATATCTTTAAGATAAAGGTAACTTCCAAAAATGTTTTAAATGGTTTGTGTGTTCAGGGTCCCTTGAAGTCAGTGAGACTTGTGTTTCCCAACTACTTAGTAGCTTTTAGATGCTTAATTTCTCTTGATGTGGATTTGTTTTACTTGGGGATACTCCAGACATTCAATTCCATTTTGATCCAAGCTGAGCACTTCTCTGCAATAATATAATGTGTCAGGGAGTTCCATAGTTTGTGTGTGGGGTTTGGCTTGGTTTGACCTGGGATGTTTATTTGATGTGGGTTGTTTTTATTTTCTGTTGTTTTGTTTTTAAAAGTTTAATATATGTGATTCCTTTTAGCAAAAATAAGAGAAGCGGCAGTCTAATATTGTTTATTTTCTCTTTAGCTCCCTTTTAAATAATGTTTTGCTCTTTGCATTTTCCTGTAGTAATTCAAGAATCACCTGGCGAGGGTGTCAGATGGTCCATAATGAGCTTGACAGGGATTTCATACAAGGATGCAGGAGAATACAGATGTAAAGCCAAGAACTTAGCAGGGATGTCAGAAGCTGCTGTTACTGTCACAGTGGTTGGTGTTGTTACTACAACTGTGTCACCACAGAAGTATGGAAGGAAGCAAGAGGCAGATAGACAGAATACCACTCAGGAGGAACCCAAGCAGGAATCTGAGAGGGCAACCACACCTCTTGCCACCACACCAACCACCACAGCACTGGCTAGTACCGAAAGGTCAACGAGCAGCAAATTTACTGACAAGAAGCAATCCAGGCCCACGTTTGATGGAAAGAAAAATTCAAAGGCAGTGACAAATGGAACCAAAAGGCAGACTGGGCAAATAAGCAAGAAAGATGAGGAGATTCCACTGAATACAGCAGGTATCGCTGAGCAAACTGTTGCTGTGAAGAACTTAAGAGTGATCAGTGAAACGGATGAAAGAGTGACCTTAACTTGGAAAACTGTCAACGCCACAAGTGGCTCTGCAGTCACAGTGTTATACTCGAAGTATGGTGAAAAAGATATGTTGCCTCTTAGCACCGATTCTAGCAAAAACAAAGTCACCATTGATGGTTTGGAGCCTAGTACTCAATATATGGCATGTGTCTCACCCAAAGGAGTGCCACCTACAAAAGACCAGTGTGTTATTTTCTCCACCGATGGGTTAAACGATGAAAGTGACTCTCAGTTTTCTATTTTGATAGTAGGCAGCAGTGCAGCATGTGTAGTTGTTTTACCTTTGATCTTTTTCTTACTCTACAAAGTTTTAAAACTTCATGTGAGACCAAAAACTGCAAAGGAAGCTGACCTTGCAAAAGAGACCTATGTTAAATTTGAAACACTCTCTCTGAAGCCTCGAACAGTGAGTGCAGGAGAGCAGCTCTGGGCACGAAGATACACGGATGAGTCAGAAAGGCTTCTCCTTTGTTCTAGGTCAAGCATGGATTCTCAAATGACTTTCAAAAGTGAGGGCTCTAGGTCTGAGTATCTGTGTTGAACATAGATGAGGGTGGAGGAGCTGGAATATACAACAGGTAAAATTATGATACCGCAACTGAAGCAGCTTGGTGCTAGGTGGTGGTCAAAAAATGTTATCTGGTGTAATACAGTCTACTGGACTGGGTATGACGGTGGGTAGGAGGGAGAATGGAAGAAAAATGTTGCCTGTTAATTATCTTTTTTTTATAAATGTTTGTGATTGGATGTGAAGGAATGATATTTTTCAAGAGATATATACAGCATGAAATGATTGCCTGGTTAAAGATCCATTATTTGTTTTAATTAAAAAAATCACTCTGTTTTCTCTTCTCTTGCTTTCCTCTATGACATACTAGTTGCATGTATCAAACAGCTCTCTTTGTACAGTATCTTGGAATGGAAGTCGTCTTGGGCCAATCAAGACTGAATCTAGTTAGCCACAGCTCATGGACAGTGCACATCATAGTGTCATTTTGCAGATACTGAAGGAAGAGAGCTTCCTTAGTATTCTGAAGCTCAGGTAAGATATCACGAGTAACTCTGTGAGAGATACTAGGTATTGATAATGTTAATTTACATCAAACGATCTTATTGCAAAATCTCAGCCTTAGAATTTACTTGGTTGCATAAGTCTATATACCTCAACTGCAGAAATCTCTGTACAAAATATCTTGTGGTACTGTGTAATGCAGCACACACTCTTATATGTACCTTTACATATACCTATATAGTATATAGATATTGCACAATGTTGTGTACTACACTGCAGTGATATAATTTGTGATACAGTAAGAAAAGGTCTTGTCCTTAGGTCATATTGGATTTGTAATGAGGTTCAATGAGCACAGTGAAACTTCATTTTGAGGATGCTTCACAATGTTTGAAAACACAGGTATTAATATTAATAGTGATAATGAATGCAGAATTGCCTACTAATGATGATTTGTCTGTTCTGAAGCAGTTTTGGGATTTTTTTGCCTGAAGTAAGTAACAGCTTTTGTTGATGAAGGTTCAGATATTATGGTTAGGAGCATGTCTGAATTGAGAATCCCAGTTCTCAATTACAGCTGCATTGTTTTCTTGGACCTTTCTATGCCTAGAAGAACTGTTTGCTTTGCTAGGAAATTAGGAATCTTTTCTTCCCAGAGCGAGAAATATTACTCAAAGCTACAAACCAAAGTTAGTTAACTTTAAAATAGTGGCATTTCTTGGTGTCACCAGGATTAAATTTTGCCTGCTGGAATGCTGGAGAGTGCATCTTGGAAGGCATAGTCTGGTGAGGGGAAAATATTTTGTAAAAAATCTTCCTGTGTAAAATCATGGCAGAAGATGGAGACATTGAAAATCTCCATAGCAGTTACATGGAAGTGCTTGATGGTCAGGGATAAGAATGAGTCATGAGACCACAGGAGCTGTAGGAAGCAGATGAGATGTTCAAAGGTGCAAAATTACCTTACCTGCATATGCTTTTAGAACTAACCTTGCTGTTCCTTTCTGTGTTACTTGTATGTGTGGTTACAAAGTGATCTTTCTTCTTTTTTCATGGATAATTTTGATTGCAGGGAAAATGTTTTCAGTTTTCTGAGTGAACTATTTTTACTTCAGCAGGTTTTTTTAACTTTCAGATTTTTTTTTTTAAGGGATAGCAGATTCTTTTTTGTGTCAAAACCAAGGTTCATCTGACAAGCGGTTTATGATAAACTAAATTTTTAACAATATCTGGAATGTTACTTTATTTGCCTTCTGTTTTCCATATAGGTAGTAATAGCCAGTAGCTGTTCCTGAAAGTGTTTTTAAGTAAAGCCACCATGTTTATCATTAGCAACTATTTTAACTCTCATTTTTTAATTCCTGGAGAATATTTTTTTTCAGATTTCAAAGTTTTGCAAGGAACTTGAGTCTAATGCTGGAGTTCAACAGTGCTGTCACCTGACTTGTGGGTGATACATCAACACATCAGACTCAGATGGTACAAAGTTCTTTTGAGAGAGCTCGCTTGCAAATGTGAAACCTTTTGGTTTGGCTAATCCTTGTGGCATTAGCAGGTCCTAAAGTTAGAAATTAATCTCTATGACCATGTGTACTATCAGTATATCAAAGATGGAATGTGTTATAAAGTGCATAGAAAACATGGGGTACACTATTTTTTTCCACATCTTTTGAGACAACAGAGTTTTGTAACCTGGATATACTCCTTTAGCTCATGTCAAAACAGCAAGTAAGATGGGGAATTTCAACAGGAATTTGATATAGAGGCCAAATGACACAGTAAAGATGCTTAGTTTAATTAAAGAGCTGAAGAATTACTTCTAGTAACAGATGTGAGTTTTAATACTGCAAATTATTAATATCAATAATAGAATCATTATGACATAAGCTTTTTGTCACCTGTGATCAACTTATGTAATATCTTCTGAAATGCAGTATTGAATCAGTTGCCAGCCACTGTGAACGGAGCTGACTGTAACCTGTGCTTGCCTGGTAGGAGTATTGGGAGAGGATTTAACCAATGTTTCTGCATCGCCTTTTGTATATTTTGCACTTTGTTAGCTGAATTCATCCTGTGTTTCACAACAAAGCTTAGATCCCTTTTTATACATTACCTACAATGAACATGTCAAAGTGTGATGCTAATGAAGTAACTGATTGATTTGAGCTGAATTCCAAATAGACCTCATTTTTACTTAAAGCTGTAAGCCCTTGGCATGGTTAACTACAAATCTGGCTTCAATGTGCACTTACTAAGCCAAATTTTGGGCATCCATGTGTGTATTTTAGTCCTTGCCATTGCTCACAGTGGATTTTGTTTTCCTTGTGCTATCATCAGATGCTCACACTTTTCTCAAGCAGGGGATGAAGAGACAAAACTCTTGTGTGTACCATCAAAATCTGTGTAACAGCAAAACCACTCAGACTTAAAGAGGCTAAACAAAGACCATTTAAAACTTACTACCATTGCAAAGAAGCAATTATAATAGAAGCTGTTTTGATGTGAAAATAAAAGATTGTTTTTATATGTGACGTGTTTGCCTGACCTTTTCATCTTTGTTTATAGCTTTAGACAGTAAGTGATGAGTGTAGCTGTGGGGACAAGAGGAAATCTGAGGAAAAAAAAAACACAAAGAGAAGGCTGAGAAGCCCTGGAAAGGTAATACCCTGGAGAATGCTGGAACTGCACACCACGAAGTCTCTTGGTTGCAGTTCTGCAATGTACATGGCAAGGATGCTGGGATGTCTGCAGACAGGTAGTTATAAAGCTTATTGCAACAAGTAGAGCTCTACATGCCCAGCTTCAGTGAGGTGGAGGCACTGGGGGAATTTGAAGAATATACTGGTCTTAGAGCAGTACACACTTTGGAGTGTGTAGCAGAGGCACTGGGGGAATTTGAAGAATATACTGGTCTTAGAGCCTGCCTGTGTCCCACCAAAAGCTGTGAGACCTTTTTTGAAGAACTTTGCCTATAAACTGGAAAGAGGAGATCAAGTAGTTTATGCATTTATTACAAGAAAGAGGATTATGCATCAGTAGCAGTTCTGCCTAGGTTGTGAATCCTAGATATAACGTCTTTCATGATCCAGTTATAGAATGCAGTGGATTGGAAGGGATCTCTAGAGGTCACCTAGCCCAACAGGTTGCTCAGAGCGCCATCAAACCTGCCCGTGAATGTCTCCAGGGTTGGGGCCTTCACTACCTCCCTAGATGACCTGTCCTAGTGTTCCACCACTCTCAGAAGTAAAGAACTTCTTCCTAATGTCCAATCTAAATCTACTCTTCTCTAGTTCAAAACCATTACCCCTTGTCCTCTTGCTAAATGCCCTTGTAAACAGTCCCTCCCCAGCTTTTCATGATTTTCTTTTAAAGACAAAACATTTGTTAGATTTATGTCTGGGAAGCAGACCAAACTGAATTTCCTCCATGAGCACAGATATGATTTAAAAATTAATTAATTTTAATACTGATTTAAAAAAAAAAAAAAAAAAAGTCTAGTTGTGTGCATCCTGGAAACTTGCAGAGCTGGATGCCTTTTCTCACAGAATTTGTTGCTTTGTTCTAGGTGTTATAGTCAGTTGCCATCACTTACCTTCATTGAAAATAGAGCAGGTGCTTGCTTTTTTTCTTTCTTTTTTTTTTTTTTTTAATCCTTTTAAATCACTGGAAAATTTTTCCTCTGGATTTCGAGAGATCAAAACTGACATCAGATTGGAGGCATAGTGAATGCCTTTTTTTCCCCCTTTTTTTCATACTAATCCAAGAGGGCTTTTTTGCTACACAATGGTAAAATCAATCTGAAATATCAGTACAAAACAACCTATACCATGGAGAGAATTCTTTTTACAAAGCTATGTACAGCAGTGTTCAAGGTGGGAATCTTAGAATCATGGAATCATAGAATAGTAAGGTTGGAAGGGACCTCAAGGATCATCTAGTTCCAACCCCCTGCCATAGGCAGGGACACCTCCCACTAGCACAGGTCACTCAAGGCCTCATCCAACCTGGCCTTGAACACCTTCAGAGAGGGAGCAGCCACAACCTCCCTGGGCAACCTGTTCCAGTGCCTCACCACCCTCACTGGAAAGAACTTCCTCCTAACATCCAGTCTAAATCTCCTCTCTGCCAGTTTAACCCCATTGCCCCTTGTCCTGCATTGCAAGACCTTGTAAATAATCCCTCCCCAGCCTTCCTGTTGGCCCCCTTCAGATACTGGAAGGCTACTATAAGATGTCCTCAAAGCCTTCTCTTCTCCACGCTGCAGAGCCCCAGCTCTTGTAGCCTGTCTTCATAGCAGAGCTGCTGCAGCCCTCTGAGCATCTTCATGGCCCTCCTCTGAACCCACTCCAAGAGTTCCATGTCCTTCCTTCTCCTTGAGATTGATCTCTCAATCAACAAGGCAGAAAGCAACTGTGGACACATCTTTCCCAAGACTGAAGTAAAAAAGAAACCTTTTCCCCCACGTTTCTAGTATTTATGAAATAACATCCTGAGCTTGTGTTTAGAGGAGAATGTGAAATTGCTCCTGTTATTTCAGTACCAATCAGGTATGTATTTTAAATATATTTGGTCTAAATGAAGGTCCGATATTTTTCCAAGAGGCGTGGTTGGCTTGAGAGTATGATGGAAGGAGCTGACTGTACAAACAACTGTAGCTTGTGTCTTGTAAGAGTAATAATGATTTGCAACCAATGTGTGGAGTTCTAGGTTTTGGAGAAGGTACTCTGGCAGGAAAGTGCTTTATTCTAAAAGTAATGACTTGACGAGTAATTCACTACCTGACACATCTTTTTGGGGAGGAGTCAAAGGAGTTTGGTTAGCGGCGTGGAGAGTTTTGGTTTTTATGGAACTGAGGTGGTGGAGACCGGAGTCGGTGAAATACTTCACGTCAGTAAAATACTTCATGTCAATCTAGTGGTCGTGGAAGTGTTGGGTAGAAGGTTGGAACTGATGATCTTAGAGGTCTTTCCCAACTTCTGTGTCCAGGGAGGACTGAAATGGAATGTGTTTTCTTGTTTCTTAATACAGCTTTATGTATGTGTGCATTGAGGGCAGGAATAGTGTATTCCAGTGCTGTCTCAGAGTACAAGCAGTTTCTTCTGAGGCCTCTGGTATGGGCTGCTGGCATTGGAGACAGGCTCCTGGGCTAGTGTTGTAGTGTGAGACCATGAGGACTGGATGACAGAGGTGACTCTTACTCCTTTTGGAGAATAAGAATGACAATACTGCACACCCACTGGAGGTTTATAGAGAGATTCTACTTATTAGTACATATATGCAAAAGGCACTCAGGTAGAATGGACACATCCATAAGCTAAGCCAAGGCCACTAGACTGACTCCATCTAGAATCCTCCATGCATGCCACCCTCGGCAGGCCTGAGAGTAGGCCAGAACTGCCCCCTCCCCCCCCCATCTTAGGCCTACGAGGCCTCATCAGGCTGCTTGATGCAGCTTGCAATTCCCTGCCAGCTAGGAGCCACCTGCCCCACACAGGCCACAAGATAAGAAGGGATGTCTCTCTTCCCCAGCTCTGTGAAGGGAGGGAGAGGAGAAGGGAAAGCACCTTAACGGGCAGGCACTGGCTTAATAAGCTGTGATACCAGAAAACAGAATAGAGCAACAATGTTACAATGTCCTGGGACGCCCAAATCCGTCTCCCGGGACAGGTCTTGGTCTCTGTAGTTTTCTTAGGGGAACCTAAACCCCCTCAAAGCATGACAACTAGGTGGAAAGAACAATCCAAAATGACAGTTACCACTAGATTCAGTGTAACTAGGATTTAATTTCAATGTGTAGCTTGTTCAGTCAACCAAAGAAATGTTTCATTGATATATTTTTAGTCTTTTCATTCATTAAGACATACGGTTGTAGGAAGCTTTTAGAGTCCTCAAACAGCTGTTTTTTCTAATCATTCAAGAGAGTGAACTCCTAAATCTCTGGATCAGGTTCTTAACTATTTCTCAGTTATTCTTTCCAGTTTAATGTTGTTTGGAAACTCAGGAACAAAACAGTGTGGATAGTCTGCTTTGCAATATTTTCCAGTCTCTAAAACAATGACACCTTTGAAGAAAAAGGAAGTTATGTCCAATATCCATAAGTACCTCTGTTGTTTTGTTGCTTTGGTTTTTTTTCTTTTTTGTAAGAACCCGATTTAATTAATGACGCTGTGGTCTAATGCCTTGGGCTGATCGGATTGACTTCTGAGTCATGTGTCTTGAATTTCATGCTGGTAAGATTTGGCCAAACGTTTGAGCCTCCAAAAGTAACTTGTACCAATTCTTTGTTTCATAGCTCAGTCTCTTTTGTTTAAGATCATGTGGAAGTTGAATTACTGAGAGACAAAGAGGACAATATATGAGCAGGGTAAGCAGCCAGCTACAGAGCACAGCAGACCAAATTCAGAACAATATTACATTCTCTTTTAATGTTGCTTTTCTCTTTTCTTTGTCTTTTGAATTTTATCCTTACTTTGGATAGAGCTCTCTTATGTGTTACACTAATTCTAAAGAGTGAGAGGAAATGGCCTCAAGTTGCACCAGGGGAGGTTCAGATTGCGCATTAGAAGAAACTCCTTGACTGAAAGGGTTCTCAAACACCGGAACAGGCTCTCCAGGGAGGTGATTGAATTCACATCCCTGGAGCTGTTTAAAAGAGGCAGAGATGTGGTGCTGAGTGGCATGATTTAGCAGTAGACTTGATAATGATTGGGCTTGATGATCATAAAGGTCTTTTCCAACTGGGATGATTCTATGATACAGTTGATTGTTACCTTCAGATTACACCTGAAGGACATTATCTGTGGGTATTTTTTAGAGTGTGTTCTCATGTCTTGAGAGACCTATTCTGTTTCTCACTTTTTGGTTTAAAAAACAAAATTACTTGCTATTTGTTGTTCTTTAGCATAAAAGTGACATGATGTAATGATTTCCTTCCTGCTGAAACAAAAAACCAGGAATCATAACACTCCTGCTTCTTCTGGGACTCAAACTTCACAGCTGAGGATAGCTTACACCTTGCAGTTTAAATGTTTGCTGTCATGTTGCATTGCCTCGATCTCCACCAAACACTCCATTCCAGGACTTCTGTGCCAGTCATTCTGTGTCTGAGTGTAATATCTTCTACTAAAAGACTTCCCCAGATTTTTTCTTGAAGTTAGAAAAGAATCTTTCTAGAATGGTAGAGGCACATTTTCCTGCACAAAAGTACTAGTTATTTGTTCCTTTGCTTGCTTGAGTGTTCTTTGCTCTTTGACAGAGGAGCAGACATTCCCTTTGGATAGGGTAATCAGCAGCAGACACAATGCAAGCCACGTTTTTCACAAGGCAGAAAAATAACGTTCTTTGTTCTGGTAGGGCACAATGGTTGAATAGACGTCATGTCCTATTGCCAGATGAACTGCTTCCTTGAGACTGTAACAGGGGCTTCATGAGAAGAGGTAACTAATAAAGTTCCTTGTTTATTGATTGGAAAATAGTGACATTTTCTTACGTCTTTTAACAATGACTTAGCTCTAGATGTGTCCTGAATGTGAATTGGTACAGACAAAAGTTCAGCCTGTCACAAGATGATTAAGTTTTCAGTTTCTTGCTATTGAAGATTGACATAGAGATGAAGTCTGGATCAAATGGTATGAGAGAAAAAAACCAAACAAACCAAACCTATGATTCTTAAAGCTTATTAACCTTCATAAAGAAAAGATTAGAAGAACGGCAATGAAAATGCTTTTAAGACTTGATCATCCTAAACCGATGTTAAAAAAAACAAAAAAAAGGAATGATGGTCACATTTCCCCCCTGCCTAATAAAAGACTGAAAAAGCCTAGAATTGTCAGATAAACAGATAGACATTTGGAAAGAAGCTCAGTAGAAGCAGAATGCATAAATGACAGTTTGAAGCCTGGGACATTAAAAAAGAATTTTTAATGTAACTATTTGAGAGCCTGCCTTGGAAGAGTGTGTTAAATTGGCAACCTGATCAAATGCAATTACTAAACAAATAAAAAGGTTGTGCTGAAGGGGAATTCATGGCAAGCAAAGAAATTCCTACAGACTAGAGAATAAAACCATCCTACTGAAGAAGTTGTTCCCTGAGTGGAAAGCCCTCATTCACCAATCTTTTGGCTTATAAAATCACAGTCAAGAATAGTGAGAATTTACCAGTTCAGAGAAATGGATTCAGGAAGGCTTTTCAGTAGAGTTGAGAGAAATCTGGGCTGGGGGACAAAAGATTGTATTCTTGCACGTAGTTTTTTCATTATTTAATATTAATTCATGATTTGAGGTAACTGCTTTGTAATGACTTGGGGAAGGGGAAACCCTGAGCTTAGGGTGGAGTAAAGAAAGCAATTTGCTTTCTGATTCTGATGAAGCTATGTAAGCAAGAAGGCATATGATTGACAGCTTTGCCATCAAAGAATCTAACTGAACTGTAAAACTGAGATGGGGCATGTGTTAAGTGGGAAAAGCTAGGGCAGTATTTGAGGACAACCACCAGCCAGAAAGAAAACTGCAGTGAACATGGACAGGGCTGCCTGAATGTTTTTCAGTCTCACTGAGAGGAATACTGAAACAGAAGAGAGAAATAAACTAAGATGATGTACTTTTAAAAGATCCGTTATAGTCAAAACATATTCTTACACCTCTTTCTGATCCTTCCCAATTCTAGGAAGTTCTGGGAAGAATGAATTGACTAAACTGTAACTATAGGAAGCCCACTATGGTACAAATAACTTGTGACTCATCAAAAGGGCAGAGGGACAGGCCTGGAGGAAGTCAAAGTCAAATGTCAGCACCTAAAAATATATTTGAAATGATGAAGTTTCTTCCTCTGATGAGTATATGAGGTAAATTTCACAAAAGGCCATGCTCTGTATGAACTGTGTGATGCCAACCTTGTGTGGGCTGGGGATAAAAAAGAGGAATGGGTTCTGAAAAGATGCTCCAAATAATTTATTGACCACATCCTGTGAACTGGCATCTGATGATGTTTTTAAGCCCACAGCCATTTCAGCAAATGCCAATAGCTCAGGACTTAGTGGAGTGGTACTCCAGTTACAGTGAGATGAATCCTGTCACACGCTGTTTCGGGCAGCTTTCACATGCCAAGAATAAGTATGCACAAATAGTGTGAGTGTCTGGCAAGAGGCTGGGCCATGGGGAAGATTCAGAAGATGCTTCCACATCTTGGTAACTTCAGTAAAGTGAGAGGGAAGCTGTTGCTGGTATTGATGCAATAATAATAGTCAGACAAAGTGCCCCTTACTAATGTGTTTCACAACTATGTCAGAGAATATCATCCCAGGAAACTCTCTGGGGATATCTGACTGCTGGGGAGACCATAGATGTCTGAGATTTTCAGCATGATAGAGGAGCCTGTGAAGATGCAACTGAATGGCCTCCTTGCATCACTGTGTGAACCTGATGTGTGTAAATAACCAGCAATGGCCACAGACAAAAGAAAACTGTCCAGGTTTTTTTTCAGTTGGCCTTAATATCCATCAGGGACTTGTGTTTTGCCCGGCACTTTTGTGCAAGAGAGAGGCAGCAGTTTCATAGCAGTTCCACCATCTTCAGAGGTCAGCAGTTTATGAGAAACAACTCTACCTGTTGTCATAAAGTTGTAACTCACAGAGCTCAACATACTTATTACCTAAGTAAGAAGGCTGCAGACAGGTGAGATGACTGCCATTATACCATGCAGCATACCGCTTCCTTCTCTGCTATTGGTTCACCACTTTTTCCAGTTTGGTGGAAATGCTGCTTCTCAGTAACTCTGCAATTCTACTGCTCATAGAAAAGCCATTGCATTGGGTTCAGCACTCTAACCTCAAGAGCATTTCTTCAAGCCCTAACCACTTTGCCTGAGCATTTATTGCCAAAAGTTTGGCTGCATCAAAAAGATTTTTTTGTTTGTTTGGGTTTTTTGTTCTGCTTTTGGGGCTTTTTTTTTTTTTTTAAAGTTGTTTGTTGGTTTATTTTGTTTCCAGTTAGGAGAAATCCTGGCAGCTTTGGAGGTAAATTTTCATCCTAAACTGATTTCTAGCACATGAAAGTTTTTTGTGGAAGAATTTCTAACACGTGGAAGTTAAGATGTGGCAGTTTTTTACTATCTGTATGTTTGTCTGAATTTAAACAATATGCTTAATCTGATGTGTCCTGGTATAAAGAGTGATGCAAAACATGAATGTTGTCCTTTTATTCATCACAGATGGAGCTGCAGCAAGAGTTCTCAGCAGCCATACAGCAAGATATTCAGCCTTAAACACTTCTAATGCTTTCCTCTGTTGAATTGTTCTTAATGGATTGTTACTCTTCATCTAATGACAGAAGCATTAGTAGTAGCTGAATACTTGATTCACAGGATAATGTGATGTGAAGAATTTTTCATAACTGATAGTTTTTGGCTGTACAGTTGCTTGGTTGTGTAGTAGTCAACAGGTGCCTGTTATTTCACAGTAAAGGAAAAGGAGTGTTGATGGCAATTGTTCGATGAGGTTTGCTGCTGGAACCTCTCACAGAAATGTCCATTCTATGTGCTCAAGCAATGGCAGCTTGTGTCTGGGACTGGTGTAGCAGTGTGTACTGTGAAAACCATATCCTGAAGCCTTAATCAGATTGTCCTCTTACTTTGCCTTTAGTTTTACTAATATTTTCTAAAATATTAACATTATTTTTCAATACTTCTTTAATTTCTGAGTATCAGACTTAAGTTAAATTACACATTAATTGTATGTAAAAAAAAAACCCAACACTTAAGTAGCACCTGGAGAGCATATGCTAGAGATATTCTCTTACCCAGGGACCTGATCTCTTTTATTTTCCATCAAAGAAAATAGAAATGTACTCATTTGGAGCTACCCTAGAATCAGAATGGAAGAACCCTTGATACTAGAGACAAAGAGACAGTATCCACCTGGCTCCAGCCTCCTTGCAGGCAGTTGCAGAGGAGAGAAGGTCTCCCCTCAGGGTCCTTTTCTCCAGACTAAACATCCCCAAGTCCCTCAGCTGCTCCTCACAAGAAATGTTCTCCAGCCACTTCACAAGCTTTGTTGTCCTTCTCTGGCCCTCAATGTCTTTCTTGTAGTGAGGACTTCAAAACTGAACTCAGTACTTGAGGTGCCAAGTACAGGGGACAATGTAGATGGAATATGCTGTGCATGTGATTATAGCAGCCACAAAACTTCTCTGTGCATCCATCCATAGACAGTTTAATTTATAAAGTCTAACTGTGCCCGATTTTGATATTGCTTTTCCTGGTTTGTAAGTTGACAGCATAATGCAAGGCAAAGGCTACACCAAGGAAAGCATACTGGCATCTCTACAGGACTTAGCTTTATATTTCAGGAGCTTTTTTGTTCACTCCTCATTGCTCATGGCCAGGCAGGTGAGTAGACATCTTGCAAGATTGTACATTGAGTGCTAATGACCACTTTTGTTATTGGTTATTCAATTGCTTGTACACTGCTGTTCCATTACAAAATGGTTTTCCTGGTCCTTGATGTTTAACTCAGTGCTTAGTTAGTACTTGCTTGGTCAGTCCCTGTGACCAAACTTCTGTTAGGTTGGTTTGCTTTCTTCAAAAACACCATGGGAATAATACTATTTCTGAATCTTACAGGGGATTCCTGTGTTTCAGTGGGTTTTTAGAAGGCTCCAGAGACAAAGAGACTACTGCAAAGAATTGTTTGTCCCCTTTCTGAAAGCACCACTGTGTTGGAACTGAAGCCTCCATGTTCACACCCCCAACATCAAGACAGGATCTGTCTGAAGCTTTGGAGTATGCAGAACCATTATCTAAAAGTTAAATATAATGTGGGCTATTACTTGTGCTTAACACACTTGCCTTTTTCCTCACAGCTCTTCTTCCCTTGTCTCTGTCTCAAGGGAGAACTGACAGCTGTGGCCTCAAGCAGGGTGTGTTTGGTAGCTGCAGAATTTAGATGCCACGTTCTGGGATATCATGCTCACAGTGGCATTTGGGTCTGTGCTAGGCTCTGGCATTGCACTGCCTGCAGCTGTGAGGCTCTCTCTGAGGTGGTGTCGGGTCAAGCTGCCTCCTCCATGGCAGAGCCCCTCGTTGATCACTTGCCACTTTCTGTACCAAGTATTTCCTGATATGGTAGAGGAAATCCACATGCAAGGCTCTTATGGCCACTGCGGGCATGGTCTGAGAACTATAGGTTGGTTTGCTTTAGATCCGTCTGAGCCTGTAAAATTATCTCACAGACTAAATGATATAGCATCAAAAAGTTTCACTTCACTGCAAGCTTATCTTCTTCAGGTTCTGGGCAAATTCTTCAGGAGAGTCTCAATGTTCAAATATTTATTAATTAGGACATGCTTGCTTCTGGAGATCCTGTGAATCTGTTCTACAAATTGTAGGGAAATAGATATTAACAGCAGTTATTTTATTACACCTGCTCTTGGTTGTCCACCAGTTAATTCACTGAACAATCCTTCTGGCAGGCATGGCCATATTCAGGAAAAGGCTGAATTTCCATGAAGTGAATTGCAATATGCTTAGGAAGCCATTCCCTCCTCCAGAGTGTTTGAGTCTGGCAGCAACCTGAAGCAACTTGCAGCATCTCAATGACAGGCACTGACAGCATCTCCAGTAATTCCAGCCTTTTGAGTTCATCTCAGGTGCTTTTGCTGTGGAAAGGTGACTATAACAGTGTCTGTTTCTACTTCTGTTTATTGTCCATTTTGTTTGGTCCTGCCTTCGATATGTGATACAGATGGAAACTTACCGAGTGTGTGTTTGTGTAGTTATGACAAACTGGTGTAGTAGGCTTTGTTATTGAAATGGGTTTGATGTGACAAAGTGAATTAGATAGGTAAATACGATGGTTGTCTCCCACAGAGCCACTGATGCAGCTGTTAAAATACATAACCTGTTCCCTGATGCTTGTTTTCTAAAGTGCACTGTGGTCACAAGAAGAATGAACTCTCTGAAAAGGCTGTAAGATGAAGATAAAATTTGACTGGAAAAAAATTAATTTCAATTAGTCATCTTCCCAACCCAGAACTGATGAGATTAAAAAGAGTAAAAGTGACAATATTTGTGATAGATAGACTCCAAATAAGAACCTATAGATTGGTATTTTAAATCCCAGTCTCCCACTGGTATTGGGGGAGGTGGTGAGTTCTTAACAATGCTGAAAATAAGTGAAATCAGACTTCAGCTAATGCTTTGCTCTGAGGGATCTTTTAGAGTGGCTGTTCCAGTATCTGCACCAGAAATCACTTTGCTGTGGGTGAAGCAGAGCTGTTCCTGAGATGGACACAGCAAATAGTCGTGAGAAGGACACATATTTTGACCCTGATAGTGAAGCGATGCCATGCCTGCTACTAAGACCTTCCCTTAAATGTTCTCACTTAGAGAACTGAGTAGACCTTATTCATGATAACAAATGGCTTGCTTAATCTTTGTGTTTATCTCCACCTCAGCTAAATGACTGTTTCAACATGCTGTTTTAGCTACTCCTTTACATCTGCTAATGCAGTCATCTAACATTGATGAATGTCCTAAGTCAGTAATGTGCTATGTGGCTTCCCCAGAACGTTTTACTCTTGTTCTGACTGTCTGGGTATGAGAGAGAGCATATTTAACTTTCTTTCTGGATGCTTCTGTAGATTCCAGTGTGGTCTAGCTGATGAAATAAGAATTCACTGTACAGCAGCTGGTGATAGGTGCCCATTAAAATGTTAAACTGTAAAGCTGCTTCAAACAATAAGATTGGTTATAATTAACAGTATGGATTTAACATGGGGTTTTGGGGTCTTTTTATTTCCCTTAAGATCAGACTGCAATAGGAAAAACGGAAACCTTAGCAGAAAGGACGTGAGACTCAAATTGCCCTAAAAAAAATCACATGGGTATTTGCTGTAACTGCTGCTGTGAAGCAGACTGGGGCAACTGGAAAGAGATTACCTACAATGGCACCACATTTTTATAAAGCTTTCATGATTTAAAGCTGCACCCTTTAATTAATTTTACTAAAAAATCACGTTAGAACATCCTGCTAGCCAAATATCATGTCCACGATGTTGGAGAAAGCAATGACTGGCATGCTTGAGGAGAGAACCAGAATGGCCATCGTACCTCAGGAGGAGGTTTCAGGAATTCCTGGCTATTTGAGATACCTGGAATATGCCTTTCTCTTAGGCTGCACCCTGCCCTGCTGTGTCTGACAGGCAGTTTAATAGCACCTACTGTCTCTTTAGTCAGAATTCTGCACAACGAAGGGTCAACCTGCTGTAATGGCACTAGCAACACTGAATCACAGAATCACTCTGGTTGGGAAAGACTTTTAAGATCATCAAGTCCAACCATTATCTAACACTACCAAGTCTGATACTAAACCATGTCCCTCAGCATCACATCTCTGCATCTTTTAAACACCTCCAGGGATGGGGATTCGAATACATCCCTGAGGAGCCTGTTGTCTTTGAGAACCTTTTTAATGAAGAAGTTTCTTGTAATATCTAACCTAAACCTCCCATGGAGCAACTTGAGACCATTTCCTCTCCTCCCATCACTTGTTGCTTGGGAGAAAAGACCAATCCCCACCTGGCTCCAACCTCCTTTCATGGAGTTGTAAAGAGTGAGAAGGTTCCCTTCAGCCTCCTTTTCTCCAGACTAAACAACCCCAGTTTTGTCAGCTGTTCCTCACAAGGCCTGTTCTCCAGCCCTTTCATCTACTTCATTGCCCTTCTCAGGACCTGCTCCAGCACCTTAATGTTTGTCTTGTAGTGAGGGACCCAAATCCAGTACTCAAGGTGTGGTACTCTTTATCAAAATTAGAAAATAAACAGACTTGCTCCCAATAAACAAAACTTTTGGATTTAGCTTTTTGCCACCTCTGCTGCAAACAAGGCACTATTATGTCAGACAAGGTATGACCATCAGAGTCAGCCATCCCCACGCTGATCCCTGTGACATCAGGCATCAGAAGGAGGTGCAAGGCCTGGCTTGCAAAACTGTTGTGAGTTTTCTCTGAAGGTGGTCAGAAACTCCTGGCACCGCCATCAAAGTTGCTTGTGTCAATCAGCAATTACACCGTTTCTGACATGTACGTGACCCGAGGCCATCAGGGAGGGTCTGGAAGCTGTTTCATGGGACCTGAGAGTTTCTCACTGCTCTCTGCTGGTTTTACTAGAGGTAGCCGCTACAAGTTTCTTAAGCTATTTCAGTGAACTCTTGCATTTAATTATTAACCTCTGTTGACAGTAATAAGCAGATTAGAATATGCCTAAGGCCAGAGTCAGACTGTCAGAGGCTGACAGAAAAAGTCCAAGAGTTGACAAGTTGGTATAATGTCTGGTAAGGAAGAATAAGAAACTAATATATGGTTTAAACAATATGCCAATCAATACACTATAGATACTGAAAGCCCTGGGAAACTGAGGGAGGGCTCTATTTGCTTCACAGTTTAGAAACAGCCAGAACATACTGTCCTTGAACTAGGTAACAGCTGCTTTTTGCCAGGTTAGGAGAGAAGACCCTCTCCATTAGAATCACTAGCTGGTCTTTCCAGCTTTGGCAAAGAGAGCCTTCTAAAGCTAGCTGAGATAGCAGGAATTTTGAAAGAAAGGAATAAGTTGTGTATTTGCCATTGAATTTATCAGTTCCTTGAGTCAGCAGGTCGAATTAAACTAAGCCAATTCTTTATATTTGATATACTGGGCCAGGTAATTTTAACACCACTCAGACTGATACTGTGATAAGCCTTAGAAATGAGACTGCTGAGTTATTTCAGTTGAACTGATCGGATGAGTGTTAGACTAAAGTAATGACTGTTCTTTGTACTTGTAGGTGAGCACAATAGTTTGCTTTGTGGGAAAATGTTTGAGCAACCTTTTAAACCCTAAATGGCTTTAGGTGTGAAGGAATTTTTGTATGTGTTATGCTGAACCACTTGGTGAAAAATGGTATGTTTGAAAAGTTTAGATGTGATACAGCCTGTTGCATTTCAGATTTTGTTGAGACATTTGTGGTTTGGTCTAAGGGAAGGTGATTTGTTCTATAAACTTTTAAACAACTTTCTTACATCCTAAGACCTAGATCATGTTGTACCATATTGTGAGTCTAGGGGCTTAGTTTTGGTCTGAAAAAAAAAATTAAAAAAAAAATATATAAGTAATTCTCCTATTAAGAGATTTTTCTTACTATTTTTAAATCAGTCCTGCACTTCTGGAATGGTAAAATTAATTACTTTATTAACCACTCTTTACTTGACTGCAGTGAAAGGATCTTTTCTTCCAGAAAAAAAAAAAAAAATCATTGTGGTGTTGTCATGTCAGACTGTTTTGTATTTAATTTTACTTTAGAGAAAAAAAGGAAAATTCTGGGACATGTCTTTGACTATCTTTTGAGTAACGGCAAAGGGAGAAAATGGAACAGTGGGGGAAGACTGGGGGAGATGTGTATAAATGAGAGATTAGAAGAATGTGAGTAAGACAAAACTTGCTTCTGGCTTTTAATAGGAAAGGGGAAGCTTATTCATTTTGTCTCCTCCTGAGTCTGCCCTGGAAAAGGTCAGGGCTGTGTTGGGACAGCCACCCTCATGGTCTAGCAAACACTCTGCTGGTGGTTGCTCACAAAGAAGTGACACATTCCTTTTGAACTGTTTAAGTTGTTTGCTCCCAACTTGAACACTGGGGAAAAAAACCCAACAAAACAAAACAAAACAAAACAAAACACACAAAACAAAAAACAAAAAAAGAAGTGTGAGTTGGGAGCAATGGCTGCAGAATTAGCAAAAAGAGGTTCATGTGGAACGTACCACAGCTCCCAAGCAGGATCCTGTAATCCTAGATGGGATGGCATTACACTGTGCTTTCACATTAGTTGCCCTTTTGTATTATGAGCGACTATTTGGAGAAGCAAATGCTGTTTGGCAAGAGTCTGGCCCTGCATAATTCACATTACTGTTATTGTATTTTATAGCATGTAGAGTAGAGGCTTGGTTCTGAACAGTTTATGGAAATGTGGCTGCCATTTGTCAGTCTGGATTGAATGAGTTGCACTCACTGGAGCAGTGAAGACTGAGTGAGAAAAACGTGCCCAGGCACAGGCAGAAACATTAAGAAACAGTTACGTTTAATGAAGAGTTGCCAAATTTATAATCAAGGTTCATGTTTCTTGTTTTTTGACAGTGCAAGCCTGGACTTCTAGCAATCCATACAAATATAAGGGGTGGTGGTGGAAATTCTCAGAGATGGGACTTGTACAGCTGTAGGTTACCATCTGATGCTGCTCCTGTATCCAGCTCCTTTATCGGAAGCACAATACTGCCGAAATTAAGGAGAGAAAAAAAAAATGCAGGGGAAGAAAAAAGACAGAACCAGGAAGCCTCACGGAAGTTATCTCAACAAAGCCTGGCACAGTCAATCATTTAAACACCTGCTTAAATCTCAGCACAGGCAAAATTCAGCGAATCTTTAATGATTGTGCTTTAGAGAGTTGCTGTCTGTGCCAAAGGAGTGAGAAAAGAGAGAGTTCTTTTTCAATACAAAAGAATTATCAACTTCATGCACCTAGTACTTCCTAGTTGATATACCTCAGCAAAATAGGTGTAAAAGAGCACTGCACTATTAGTAGCCTCTCACACCACTGAGGTGTGCATATAAATGACTGCCACATTTGTTATGCATTCAAGGTGCAGGCTTAGAAGGTGCTGCCTCAGTCTCTGACAGCAAGTATTTTCCTAGAAGTGCAGAAGAGCCAAACTCAGACCTGAGAAAGATCACAGAATGGTGTGGGTTGGAACTAAGCTCTGGAGATCATCTACTCCAACTCTCACCCAAGCGGGTTCACCTGGAACCGGTTGCACAAGAATAATGGGTGCAGCTTGCTTGAAACCAGAATTACAAACATAGATCTGCATTTGACTTTAAGCCAATTCGTGTTTCCAGTTGAACTGTATCAGAGAAAGCAGAGGGATTTTTTTTTTCCTTTTTACATGAAAATTTCTGATGACCAGGTTTGTCTCTGGGGGTAAAACACATGACAGTGTTAAAATAATCATGATCAACAGGCACGGTATAAACCTGCCTGCAACCTCTAAGGAATAAAACTTAGCTGGTAAGGTACTTCTCAAGCAGGAGGAGAGGCTTTCTAAATAGACTGTATTCATTATGGGTAGCTGGCTATCTGCATTCTGGCTCAGTTCCCTGTAGTAAGGAACTGACCACATTACTATTTGCAAACACAGGGTTCACTCAAGTGGTACTAAAAAGAGAAGAGGTGGGGCAAGCAGAGCTTTAAAAAGAAAAGAGGAGTCTGTCCAAGTTTGTATGCAAAAAGCAACTGCGTTTTGCAGAAGGAGGGTACCTGGAGATCTTGCTCCCTGTACTCCACAGAGGGTTGTAGGGAACAGTTTTCCAAGATTTAAGATTTTTAAACAGCATTGTTGCCTTTTGTGAGGAAATTTGCAGTGATTCTTGCAAGCCGTGCTTTTAAGCTGTGTTAGATTTGTGGCAAGAGTGTCAGGCATTTCATACTTGGCTTCCAGAAAAGAAAAAAAAAAAAAAAAAAGAACAAGAAAGAAACGAAAGGGAGACTGAAAAAAACCTGATGTGTGCAGGGAAGAATTCTCCCAGGAATTTCTTCAAGGTTATAGTCAGACAGAGTAAGGGCTAAAGTGACAAGAAAAGCAAGGCAAAGATAAAACTTGGTATTGTGATAAGATGTCTGAGTATCAAGTGGGAGACTGCAGAAACCTTTTTGGATTACACACGCTCATCCTGTCCTGGATATGACTGAATACAAGCTATTTTTTCTCTAGTGACAGTTCAAAACCCCCCTCAAGATTATGTTTCTCTTCCTTGTTGCTTTTTTGCCAGCGGTTTTTGAAATTGGTTTTTTCAGCCTCTCTGCTCTGCAGCACTGGAACTGTCCTAATGGATACAGATTAAAGACTGAAAACTCTGCTTGTATAGGTAAGTTGCTGACCACAGACTGCAGAAACTGCATTTGTACTCTCTTAATTAAGCTTTGTAATTTTTAGAGTTGGCCTATTTTTTTTTTCCACCCCGGATTTCTTGTTCGTTGTACTGGCAGAACTTAGAAATCAGCTTTTTGGTGTCTTGCTTCTCATGAAATGAACACAGCAAATGTTGTTTAGTTTGTGTTTCAGAAATCACTCAGTTGTCTGTTCGTTTATTAGAAAGCAGAATAAGCTTTTATATGACCATTAAGAGATCTCAACTGTTCCCCAGTTACCAAAATTCCTTGACATAACTTCAGTGTCTCTGTTTTCAGTACATGTGCACACATTCAAATATACATTCAATACATGTGTATTTGTGCCTCTGTATGTGTAAAAAAATGTGTATAAGTGTAGCTTTTTACTTCTATATGCATAGAGAAAGAATATTTCAATGATTATATATTAGGATATGCTAGAAAACTTTAAAAACTACTCCTTCTATATTTGTGCGTGTAGATATGCGTTCTTATATTTAATATTGCATCTCATACAGCACATGAGTTGCAGGTGTGTAGCACTAAAGTCTGGGTGGAAACTATGACACTAATATTGATATAATCACCTCCTGTTTTTTGGAGCATGTGAGATACTGATTACTAAGTGTAAGACAAAGAGTAACAGAATCTTTCTCTTTACCCTTCTCCCCTGAAGTCTAACATTTTTAAGAAAGCCAGAGGCAATGAAGTCATGGTCTTTGCAGTGAAGGGATGAGGAAATGCTCTGCAAGGATTCAAGCAAGCAGATATACTTGGAGTTAATGCTTTTGCTAGATTGCTCTGGCTCAGTTCTTGACATGATTCCAGCAATTTAATAACAGGTGCCTCCTCTATGCATTCTGCCAAGAAATATCACCCTGTAAGCAGAAAACAGAAGTATGCACGCTAAATGCTCTTGTTTGGAGAGAGAAGGAGCTAGGCAATTTTGTGTACAAATGATAAACCTGACCAAATACTTATCTGAGAGTCAAACACATCTAGGGTGCTTCCACATTGATGCTTGAATTCAAATGAGAAACACACTTCTGAGAGGAATATGCCTACTGCCACCTCTCACTGTGCCTACCTGTCTATTGCACAGCACTCTCAAAGTCCACAGACTGGAGACCCTTCAGCCCAATCTAAACCAGAAGATGTTCCTGCAGAAGAGCATCTATCCTCTCCACTGTTGATGGCCATTCATTACATGGGAACAGGCTAGGTCTGATTTTCTGTAACACCGACCTAAACTACAGGAAGAGTATGTCCTATCATCAACAACTGTTACGCTTAACTCAGCCTCTCCTCTAGGCCCACACTATTTGCTAATGTATATGTAGCTTCCACAAGATAGAGTGTGTATTAGTTATCTCTTCAGTTAAGAGCTCAGGTGTAATATGAGAATCCTACTGACATGGAAGGAATTGCTATTTAGTGAGTTAAGAGGCACTCTAAAATATTTGCATTTAAAAGGCCGCAAAGATATATTTTTATTTCACTTGACATATTTCACGTATTGATGCACATTAGCCTTCCATTAACGAAAGGAGAACCTGTCTGCTTTATGTCTTGGCTGTCAAAAATGAGCAGCATTCAGCTGCTGTATGAATGGAGAGACACCAGGTAAAGCAGTAAAATCAGACTGGCTGGGAGCTCTGCAAACTCTGCAAGAAACAATAAGAGAAGTCTTTTGTGTGAGAGCTGATGTTGCTGTGCCATACTCTGAGCAATCCCATACAATACACAATAAATGAAAAATGAGTTGTGCTAGGGTGTCTGCTTACTGAGACACCACTGGATTACAGGAGATTAAGCAAAGGTGAAGCTTTGATATGAAATGTAAACCTGAAGGATGCTTTGGTGGAATGAATTTCCCTTTTTTTCCCCCCTGTGAACTGGATACCAGTTATGTTCTGGCCGGAAAACCGGATATAAGATATTCTAGTTCGTTAATTATGTGAGAGAGGGTGCAATGGAAGCAAGTGGTAGGAAGCTGGAGGCAGGCTTTGAAGGTAATAGTGGGAATAAAAAGGGTGAGTGGGAGACATGACTCATAGCACTGAACTGTGAACGATGACAGCAAGCTGAACTTGTGGCTTGGCCACCACTCTTGGTCAGCTGCAACAAATATACCAATTGTAAAATGTTCTTTAGTGTCTGTGACCATGGTGGCATCCTGCCAGCCACGAGGGCTACTCTGATTTGAGAAGGTATCTGCTTTCTGATGGTGAACTCTTACAAATGGCACTTACTGGGAAGTGTGTAGGCTGATGTAGGTTCGTTTTCCATTCTGCCACCACAGATGAAGGCCTAGGTCGTGCTCTTCTTACACTGCTAAATAGCAAACTTCTTAATTATTTCCTTTTATTTCTAGGGATATTCAGAGATCAAAGTACTTCTCATCCTGTAGAAGGATCATGAAATCTAACCCTAAATGTCTCACATAATTTTATAGAGTTATTTTGAGATTATTTGAATCTTGACTTGGTATAGCAAGGGAGAAGGGGCCTTTCAAAGGGAGTATGTGTCCCATAACAATGAGTTTTATAAGAGAAATATGGGAGAGCAGATCATGAGGTCAGGACAGGGCTAGTCTGGTGAAAGAACATAGCAATTATCAGCAAGTTATGATAGAATTTGAAGCATTTCTGAAATTTTTTACATTGTCAGGTTGATTTAATCATGCCAGGAATGGGAACTCAGTTACCTTTCCAAAACTCATCTTTTTTATACCTCATTGAAAATGCAGAATCTTCTTCCCTTAAATAAAAATGGTCTGGGCTATTCAGGAATTATTATTAATAAAAAAAAAAAAAAAAAAAAAAAAAAAGCACATGCATAGCTAATCTTGGAGAGCTTTAATTTCTAAGATATTTGACCATATAAGCATATATGATACACCAAGGCATCAGCCTTATGCCTATTACGTCTGTTAACTACTGACATTAACTGACCAGATCTTGTCACTTCTTCAGGGCTAACATGCTGCACATTCCTACAGAGATACAGCCTGCAATTGAAGGTGACAACTGCAGATATCTAGGTCAGCTTTTTTGGTCAGATGCTTCTCTGTGTCTTAAGTGTTCCTCCTTTCTTGCTGTTCGCCACTCTCCTGCCATGGAGCACTGGTGATGCAGAATATTAAATCATTCCTCTTTGTATTACATCTTAAATTCACTTGATGCTTGAAAATATTGTGACCAGAAAGTAGTAAAAAGTTCTTCAATATGGGTCGGAACCTATAGACCAATTCTTGAGAAGATTCCCTTTAAATTCTCTGGAAACAGGATCCAGCTGAATGTTGTTAAACACTATCTTTAGCTGTAAAAACCTAGATGAAAATAGGAAGGGGGCAAATATGTTACAAGAAATGACAGAAATGGTGTCACACATGACATGAAGCTTAATCCTGAAGAGTGCTAAGGAGCAGACTTTAGGATCAGTGACTAATAGAAGACATAATTGTTCTGCACAGCGGAAGACAGCAGGTATTAATTTTGTGTTCTATTTGAAACAAAGCTACCTACTTTTCAGTATCTGATTTGAAACCTGACTTTAAAAGAAGGTAGATGACAGTACTTGCTGGTGCCTTTCAAAGAGATGATGGTCTCATGAACTCCATCTTTGAGAAGCAGGCCACATTGAAAGTTGCATGATCTGGGAAGCAGAGGTCCATTTCATAGTTACTAATTTACATATAGAACTTATTTAAAATAATAATATATATATATATATTTCCAGTCTAGTGCCCAAATTCTTGAGATCTGAGTCCAGAAAGGTAGAAAATTAAAGCTACTGTAGTATATTGAGCTCTCTGAGCTGCACCTCCTCTATTTTATTGTGACCTGCTGATAGATGGAACATCTTTTTCCATTTCAGCTGTGGTCTCTTCTTTGAGCTCTATACTTTTAGCAAAATAGATACTAATCCCCAGTCCAACTCCATAGGAACCAAATTTGAGTGAGGATATTTGAGTGTGTGTGTTGCACATGTATTTTAAATGTATATAATGGGTGTATTTGGGATTATGAAAGGCAAGTTCTGGCTCACTGTGGTTACTCTGTGTCCCTGCCAGGCATATTAATGCTTCACCTTCTACAATCAAAGCATTTCTCAGGACTCTCAACAAAGTAGCATATTTGTATGCAAAGTCATTGAGAGCTGCCAACATCATGATGACATGATTCATCGTTTTTGCTGATTCTCAAGGCATTTTTTGCATAAAGAAGCCTTTGAGAATGAAGCAGAACCCCATTCTTCCTTTCAGTACTGGCTGTCAGGGCACTGCAGACAGCTTTTGTGTTCACTAAGCCGATTTCTTTCACAGGGTAAAGTTCCCACTTGGGGGATGTGGTTGCCAGGACACATTAAGCAGCTACAGCAGGATGCAGCTCAACATTTTGGCACTAGCAGTGAAGGTGAAGGCACTGCTGGCTATACCTGATGGATGAGTTTATGACTGAGTTCCCCTAACCCTTAAGAAATAGAATTTTTTGTTTGTTTTTGGGTTTTTTTTTGTGTTTTTTGGGGTTTTTTTTATACTTTAAGCAGAGATAGCACATTAAGCACAGGACCCACTTCCATTGTAAGCACCATAAAAGCTGAACATTCACAGTGTTGCAGGATATTTTACAATAGTGCCATGTCCATGGGTCCTTCCTGTTTACCACTGGAAAGGGCATTCCCCAGTGCCCAAGCTGTCTGTCGCCAGTGTGCCTCTCATCTTTTATTGGGCACCTATTCTCCCACTACAACCATTCTTCCACTACAACCTTTCTTCAGCTGGGGTGATTGCATGCTTTTCAGTATGTCTGGGATTTGCTTTATTCTCTGAACTTTGGTGGTGATGAAAATGGGCAGACTAATAACCCTTAAATCCTCTCTTCATGTACAATTACTGGGGAGGCAGTGTAAATTCTTGTAGCCTGATCAATCAACATGATTTTTCGGAGAGGCATCTTGGTGCACTCATGTAAAGCTGGAAAATCCATCCTGTAAATAACAGGTCATTGTCCAGTTATCTTGGTACATAGCTCAGTAACCTGGTTGAAGTGTGTCTTTCCAGTCTGATCTCTACTTGAGAACATCCACTGATGTTTTTAATCCAGTTTTTCTTGGTAGCTGATTCACTCAGTGAATCACATTTCCTCTTAAAATATTAATTTAGAATCATAGAATGCATAGGGTTGGAAGGGACCCTTGAAAGTCATCTTGTTCAACCCCATTGCAGTGATTAGGGAAATCCTTAATGTAGAAATGCCTGCACTTAATGTCTGCAGTTGATTTCCCTAGCTTCACTTCTCAGCCATCAGTCCTTGTCAACTCTTTCCTACAAAAGATTATAGTCTCCTTTAGCAAATCTGATATTTTTTTCTTATGAAGATATTTATATACTGAAATCGATCCTTCTCCCAAGCTACTTTCTGATAATCTAGGCAGACTCAGCTCTTTAAGTGTCTCACATAAAGGCAATTTTCCTTACCATCAGATCAAGCTTTTATCCTTATTGTATACACTTTCTGATTTGTCAGGATCCTTTACCAACCTATATCTGAGAAATACAAACAGCATGCCAGTAAAACCTGACCACTGCCATATACAGAAGTGAAATTATTTCCCCACTGTCATTCACTTCTCCTATGTTTATATGTGCTGTGGTTTGAATTTTCTTGCCCAGTAACATGCTTAGAGGTCAGCAGATGGACCCAAATCCTTTTGAGAGTAAGCAGTCTTCCAGATGCAATCTGTCAGTCAGACCTGGCTTTTTAATTTTTATTTGATGTGCTCTTCATTGTGATAGAATATGAGTTCTTTCATCAGTGTTTCACATTCCTTAGTCAAATGACCTCTGTCTTTGGCAATCTTACCTCTGCACAGTTGCCTTTATCACCCGTACTTATAAGCTTTCAAAGCAAATAACACCAGTTTTATTCAACAAGCCACTACTGTCATAAGAGTGCATTGACTAATATAAAGTGCCTTATGGCCTTTATCAACAGTTCCTTCCTCATTTTTGTACTCATGTCTAGATCAGATTAACTGTCCAGCTTAGCCAGTTACTCCATTTGAAAACCAGTGCATCAAGGAAGAGCATTCATGCTCACATCACGTCTCTGCTAACACTGACAGCAGCTGTGACAATGAGTTAAAGTCACCCAAGCCATGCCATCAAAGAGCCCTTGAGCTTTAATGATAACCAGGCAATGTTCACCAGGAGTAGCTAGTTTTAAACCAGCAGCCTAGAGCTTGTAGTTTCTGTGGCCCATTAATAAACTTCTAAGCCAGTCAAACCTTTCTAGAGGGGATTTGGAGGAGTTACTCCTCTAATGCTGTGGAGAATGGCATGTACATCCCTGGTACATGTGGGAAAATATGCTCCTGAAAGCTGATTGTTTGAAGAAGATTGTGAGTCAGAATTAGAGTGCTTCATGGAATTAAGTTGCTGAAAATGCTTCTGCTTTACCTTCATAAGCTGTTCAACAGAAATCAGTTGCATGTGCTCTATTACATTTGATGTTGTCAAATTAGGTCATCTGCTATGTGGAATGTAACGTTGTGCAAAAACTCCAGAAACAGTATGGAAACGTTCCCTGGTCTGTAAAGACACATTGATGACTGTAAAGCATTGATGTTCCTTTTGAACAGTTTTCATACCTAACACAGAAGAAATCCCTTTACATGGCTTCTTTGAGCAGTTAAAGGAGACAGGTTCCCAGACCCATGGGATATCAGAGATCTGGTCAATTAGCTCTCTCTAGGTTACTGAGAGAATTTTCATTCAGTGCTGGTGTGAGTTGTTTAAATTGCAGCTCCTCATAGTTATCATGAGGTACCGTTTCTGACCTTATTTGACCTAGAAGAATCCTCACCTAACGTAGCCCTCCTGAAGCACTGTGGTAATTTGCACTTGATACAAATGATCATCTAAGATAAGTTATGAGAAGCTCTTCTTCCATTGCCCTAAATTCTTGATCAGGAACACAGAAAAAGAAGTAAAATTGCTGTGAGCTGTACTTGGAATTACTCAATACATATATGTTGTTCTGATTATTCATAAACATTCTTTAGTAGTTTATTCAAAGGTTCTCTTTGGTTATTAATCAATGCCCTATAGTAACCTAATCAAATGTGCCTCATCAAAACAATTGGCGTTCCTTTTTTTTCCCTGCATGTATAAAGCCAGATGAGAAAACCCAGGAAAAAAAGCCACTAACATCAGGCAAATTTTGACAGGGGAAAAGCTGTTCCTTAGGGCAACCCTAACAGTGGTTATACAAGAAATATATCAGGATATGCCAAATAGTGAACGCCTTGGGAAATTACTATCAGACTCATTTGTTTTCAGTAGGAACTGAAGTTGATGTACACTTCCTGGGACAATCATCTGTGGTACTACCAAAGAGGTTAATTTCTTTTCCCCCTTAGTGTAAAATATGCTTCTCAGTGGTGACCTTTGAAAGAAATAAACAAAAAAAGTCCTTAATTTAGGATTTTATTAATAGTTATTGCCTCCAGTCCTGGAAAAAAATACCATAATTTTATCAAATATCTAGAGCCTAAAGGCTCTAGCCTCATCTACCATTTAAAAACCTAATTGCTA
>WBNM01018633.1:220179-234450 GCA_013399055.1 Ramphastos sulfuratus | reverse complement strand
TAGAAAGATGCTCTGGGGAGAATGAACCCCAAGTCAGCCAAATCAAATACAGTTTACAATAGTTTTAGAGCTTTCTGATGTATTTTGCTGAGTAGTTCTTTCAGAAGCCTTTTTACTGTGATGTAAATAGAATAACTGGCCTCGTTCAGCAACATTATTTCGTGCTATTTTTAACACTTATCCTCCTATTGTGACACTTGTGAACTCATTCAGTTTTCATGCTTTCCTGTGCTCCACATTCTGCTGTCTTCTATTTTATTTTTTTTAAATTATTTTTTTAGTCTCCATAAACCTTCATTTTCACCAAAGGGAAATTTTGTTCAGCAAAATAAAATGAATGTGCAGAAACTTTCATTTGTGATTTGGGAACTCTGGGTCAAGCCTTTGGTGTCCAATAGTTAATTCAACTATATTTCCTCTACCACTTCTTTTACGTTCTTTGTGCAACTATAAAGGAAGCTGATACTAGAGGTGATTGTGTTGCCTTGAAATAAACATCTGTATTTAACTTAAGAATATAATAGAATATACATCATGTATCTAGATATCATGATACCATATTGTAGAAATAAAGGAGAATATGACAAAATGTTATATTTTTATGAGCTTTCCAGCATAAAGGTTTGTAGTTTACATCAGTCATGATTGTTAATGATTTTTCAGGTTTTGCTTTTAAAAACATATTTTCTTTCAATGCCTTTAAAAAAATATGTATTTTCTTGTGGCAATCATTTTACTTGTTATTGTGTTAGTTTCACCTAAAACTACTCTATTTTTTAATAACAGTGGTATTTACTTTGAAGACTTGTCTGCAGATTTGGTAGAAAAAGTGAAAGACCTGGCAATATGTCCTTCACCTTCTCAGGTATAGTATGAAATTGATCTCCCTCATAAGTACATTTTAGACTCTGAATAGAGCAACCTTCTTGGCAGAATAGAGCATTAGTTTGTGCCCTTATCCACTAATCACTAGAAAACACATGGGCATATTTGTAAAAATACTAATTCTTAAGAATATTCAGCAATTTCTGTCAACCCTTAGTAATTTACTGTGGACCGAACTTATGTCCCAATGACCAAATTGACAGTATTCCCAAGAAAAGGGATCAGACTAAGCTCACATTTTTCTGTGGGAAGAATGATGATGCCATACATAGCCTATGTGGGAAAAAAAAAATGGTCCTGTTCTTCTTATATTTTTTTTATATAAGTTATAAACATGTTTATAGATGATTGCTAGATACATTCTCAGGCATATTTTAAACTTAGCATAATGAAAGTATCCAGGATGTCTCAATTAGGCATTTTTGTTTTTTGTTTTTTTACTTTTTCATGTAGATGGATGCACCAAGTTCTGCCCTAAAATCCAGAAGGTACGTGTTTGTTTCTAGGTTGCTGTCTCCCATAAACTACATTGCAAGCCACTTCAATGTTTCTCCGTCTAGTAGAGGAATGCCAATACAGGGAGGTACATTTATTTTCTCTTGTCATGTATTAGAAAAACAGCTTATTTTAGGTTTTGCCTTTATCCCTGTTAAAGAAAATTGGCAGCTAATTTTGATAATGCAAGAAACAAGGAAGAGAAATGGATGTCAGATATGGATAAAAAATTACCAGATTTGGACACAAATACCAGTGAGGAGAATAAAAGTCCATTCACTGTGAATGAAAGGTAAGAAGGATTTTTTTTTGTTGTTGTTGGGTTTTTTTGTTTGTTTGTTTGTTTGCTTGGTTTTGAATAAAATCTGCATGGCAAGTACAGTATGCAGTGACTACAGTATGTTTGCTTATATACTATAGAATGTGGGAAATTATGCCTAAATAAATAAGTTTGAAAGAAAAATTGGTATTTGAGATATTATTTTTCTTTTTTAAAATTTAACATATAGTATAGTAACTGACATGTGATGGTATTTAATGCTTATAACCAAAAGTAATTTATGTGAAGATAGGAGGTTAAGTGCCCTATGTGCTTTTGTGGTTACTTTCCCTTGTTTCTTTTCATCTTCAAGATTATGATTTAGATGTCCACATGTGTTGAGTGATCCCTGTAGAATAGTATTTCAGCAGAGGTATTAGGTCTTTTGGGATCACTCTTTATATCTTGTAAATTTAATGTAAAGTATACAGTACACTTAAGTTAAATATCTAACTCTTTTTCTTTTCTTTTCTTTTTTTTTTTTTTTTTTTTTTTTTTTAAGATTCCTAAAGAGTTTTGAAAATATAGAACCTATTGGTGAAGGTGGTTTTGGGAATGTTTTCAAAGCAAGAGCAAAGCTTGATAAGAGAACCTATGCGGTCAAACGAGTTCAATTCACAAAGTATGTACTGTACATTTGCTCTTGCTTTTAATTTTAGGACAACCTTAATCAAAGTTTTAGTACTTGGTTTTACCTCTTTAGTAATCCTAGAAGCATTTTAGAAATTTTTGTTACTAATTGTCCATTCTTTCTGGTAAACTGTTTCCTTGATTTCCAGGTGAAGCTGAAAATGGCATGCCTGGGAATAACTTCAGAATCGGTTGTAAAATGTAGATTTGATATCACAGAATGTTAGAGGTCAAAAGGGATCTCCATAGATTACAGAGTCCAACCCCCCTGCCAAAAGCAAGATCACCAAGGATAGTCTCCAGAGGAGACTCCACAACCCCCCTGGGCAGCCTGTTCCAGTGCTACATCATCCTCACTGTAAAGAAGTTTCTCCTCACGTTGAGATGAAACCTACTTTCAAGTTTGTATCCATTGTTCCTTATTACTGCACACCACTGAAAAGAGATTGGCCTCATCCACTTGACACCCACCCCTCAGATATTTATAAACATTGATCAGATCCCTTCTCAGTCTTCTCCAGACTAAACAGCCCCAGGTCTCTTACTGTCTCTTTGTAGGGGAGATGCTCAAATCCCCTAATCATGCTTGTGGCTTTCTGTTGGGCTCTCTCCAGCAGATCCCTGTCTCTCTTGAACTGGGGAACTCAAAAGTGGACATAATACTCCAGGTGTGGTCTTACCAGGGCAGAGTAAAGGAAGAGAAGAACCTTTGTAGACCTGCTGGACACACTTTTCTTGATGCACCCCAGGATGCCATTGGCCCTCTTGGCCACAAGAGCACATGGCTGTCTCATGGAGAACTTGCTGTCCACCAGGACTCCAAGGTCTTTCTTCCTGGAGCTGCTTACCAGCAGGGCAGCCCCCAACCCATACTGGTGCCTATTGTTATTCCTCCCCAGATGCAGGACTCTGCACTTGTCCTTATTGACCTTCCTGAGGTTTGCCTTCTCCCAGCTCTCCAGCCTGTCCAGATCTCATTGGATGGCAGCATAGCCTAATGGGGTGTCAGCCACCCCCCTGGGTTTGATATCATCAGTGAACTTGCTGAGGGTGCATTCAGTGCCCTCATCCAGGTTGTTGATATTGAACAAAAGTGGACCCAGTACTAATTCCTGGGGAACACCACTGGCCACAGGTCTCCAAGTTGACTCTGTACCACCAGTCACAGCCCTCTGAACTCTGTTGTCAAGCCAGTTTTCATTCCACCTCACAGACCACCTGTCTCTGCCATGTTTCCTGAGCTTATTTATGAGGATGTTGTGAGAGACAGTATCAAAAGCCTTGCTGAAGTCAAGGTAAATGACATCCACAGCTCTTCCTTTGTCTGTGCATTTGGTCATGGTTTCATAGAAGACTATCAGGTTAGTTGAGGACTGGAGTGACATTGTCTTTCTTCCAGCCATCAGGCACCTCTCCTGTTCTCCATGACTGTTCAAAAATGATGGAGAGAGGCTCAGCAACAGTATCAGCCAGATCTCTCAGCACTCATGAACGCAACCCATCAGGGTGCACGAATTCGTGTCTTCAGTTGATACAGTCCAGGGTTGAAATTTTACTTACCATCCTGCTTCTTTGTCTATTGATACAAAACTCTTAACATGTCGTGGTCACTACAGCCAAGATTACCCCCAACTTTAACACCCACAACCAGTCCTTCTTTGTATGTTAATACAGTGTCCAGCATCACACTTCTCCCTGTTGCTTCTTCAGCTGCCTGCAGGAAAAAATTGTCATCAATGCACTGCCGGAACCTTTTGGACTGTTTATACTTGGCTGTGTGTTTTTTCCAATACCAGAGTGACTGAAGTCACCTGTGAGCACCAGGGCATGTGATCTTGAGGGTGCTTCCAGTTTCTTGTAGAAGGCCTCATTGGCAGCTTCTTCCTAGCTCGGTGGCCTGTGGTATATGTTCTGCTTTCCTTGAACACACTAGTGCTCTTGTTATTAATACTGCAAGATGTGTTTGAAGAAAACTTGCTGATTAATAAAACGTTGAAAGCAGCACTGTTACTTCTGACAGGTTGCATGGAAAATTTACATATTAGTAATGCATAATGACCATTATTAGGGCAAATAGACAAAAATTAAAGTAATGCATTTTGTGGTTTGTAATTGGAAAAGGCTTTATATATGAATATATGCACCATGTAGTCATTCTGGGTTGATGAAAAGCTCAACNCCTTGAGGTCTCCTTCCAACCTTACCATTTTATGATTATTCCCACACTGGTTTACTTGTCCTTTGCACACATCACCAGAGATTGATGATCTTAGTTGTAGTTTTTTTAAGTAATTTTCTGTAACCAGTACCTAGTGTGGTATTTCAGCAGCAGCTGATAAAAAACATTTCTTTTATTGTAATCTGCTTAGAAAGTTTCAATTGGCTTTGAGATACTTGTCCCTTATGTTGCCCAACTGCCCTCCAGGTTCTTGTGTTCTTTGTAAAAGTTATTTTCATTTGTATTTCAATCCTGAGAACTGTACTAAACAAACATTCTAGTGATTCTTCAAATAAAGACTGCTGATCTGCGGGTTTGAACTTGCTTCACTAGTTCAAAGCGCAGGCCAAACTAAGCAGTAGTTCTTCGTGAGTATTTACGCTGACTGCTGTGTATGTAAACAAAAACTAAAGAGAGGTTGAAAGGACACATGGGTATTTGTCACATTGTGTTTGGCTACCTAATACATTGCAACTACTTGCCTTAATCAGGTTTGGGTTTTTTTTTTTTTTTTCCCCCTGAGTGGGGCTTTCACATCTAATATGATTACAACATTTTTCCACTTTGAATAACTCAGCAGATAAAACCCACAGAATTTCTAAGTACAGTTTTGAACTTGTGTGAAAGAGGATATTATCTTCTTTATCTAAATTAATGTAAAACTATCTGTATACTACTACTTGGTAGCATGCCTTTGATGTTAATTTTTTGCAGTGAAATGGCATTTGGGTGTTGGGATGTGTTTTGGCTTGTTTTGGTTTTAATTTATTTTTTTGTTTTTCCCCTCCAAATAGGAATGTAGAGCGTGAAGTAACAACACTTGCAAAACTTGAACATGAAAACATAGTGCGCTATTACGATAGCTGGGAAGGTAATGACTGTGTAACTCATCCAGTCTCAAGGTAACTACAAGATAATTTGCACTCAAACTCAAATAATGAATTTTGTGTTGTATAAAGAAAGGTTGGTGATGGGTTATATATCATTATACAAATACAGAAGCATACCCATAGTTACATACTATAGGAAAAAAAAGTCACAGTACATTTTAGCAGCAGGTTGTACATTATTAATTTGCATCTTCTCTTCCTTGATGAATAAAATGTGTTATGTAATTTTATCTTTCTCCTTGATGAAGCCATAGAGGAATGTAAGAATGCAGAACTCAGAATTTAGGACTTGAATTAACAACAGAAACTAAAAAAACCCATCTGCTACTGGCTGCCAAATTCCCAACCAGAAGTTTCCTGGTTTTAATAAGTACTGGTCAGCCAACAGCTCTCATAGATTTAATTTTTTCCTCTGAGGTAGCATTTTAACCATGATGCCTGAAACAGTTTTGGTTGCTGAAATCTGAAATACAAAACGAAATGCTTTTTCACTTAGAGTTAATCTTTAAATACTAAGACTTCTGTGAAGACAGTGATGAGAGGTTTACATTTAAGTTAGATCATTAACTTTTCAAAGCTTCAGTGGTAAGTTTGGGTGTTTTTTTTGTTTTTCTTTTTTTTTTCCATTAGCTGTAAATTCACAGCTCCCAGATAGGTTGCCACACTTAGCTTGAGACATAAAGTATTATGGATTCAAATTTATGGTTGGTGTGATATCTGTAGTATATGTAAATGAGTGATAAAGGTGGGAAAACAAATATCTTGTGACAAAACTTAACCAATGTTGGAGTCTCAATATTTTACACATTTTATATTGAACAGTTGTTGTGTAAAACACAGAAAAAAAGTCCTCAAAGCTGAAGTCTCAGCCTGGAATTCCACTCAGTGCTCTGACCTCAAGGCTGTGGAGTTCCAAGTCATGTAATGCTTGGTACTTTCAGTGCCATAGGTGATTTTATTCCAGGGCACTCTGATCACACACTGCAAGTAGGGAAAAGTGGTGCTGCTTCCTCTTCACATTATCTTTCCCCTGACCACCTCCAGCCTCAGCCTGTCCTATGGGCTGATGCAGAGGGAGCTTTGTGTGAGGCTGCTAGGTGAGTGAATATATTTAATTAAGATTTTTCAGCTCTCTGAAGAGTTTCTCTAAGTCACAGACCAATGTCAAATATGGTAACAATACTACCCTCTTGAAGGGACAGGAGAAGGTTATCGCTCCTGTGTTCTGGGAGAGCTGAATGTTGCAGTAGTATCCCTGTAAAACGGAGAGCTGTTGGGTGATGAATGTAGGAACCCCATCGCAGAGTGGAATTCCGGAAATGCAGAGGGCAGAGAATCTCGGAAGTCATCCCAGTTGTCCTTTAACACAGCATTGTAGAATTCCCAGCACTACAGAGTCCCAGAACCCCTTAAAAAAATTTCTCACAGCAGCAGCAGAAGTCCGGAGCCTGTACCTAGCAGTATATCTCTAAAACCCCCTGAACCTCTCTGTTGCTCAGAGTGGATGTTTATATCCTCTTATCAATCCCCTAACCAGCAAGACTCATCCACATATATATAAACTAAAGCATGCTTCCAGTGAAACGTTACAGCATGTGAGGAGGGTTGGTTCTGCAGGGTGTTTTCTTTTGGGATTTTATTGTTTTGTTCTTTGCAATGTGTAATTGGTCAGCTAGATAGTATTTTGGAATCCCATGCACTATACATATGCAGGCTGTCATCCTGCAGAGCAGCTGCTACAGCAGAAGGTTAATGCTGTGTTTGTTGACCAGAATAGAGCATAGCTGTAGGGAACTTGCAGCAGTTCCTGGAGTGCAAGATGGGAGCCAAGGGCAGTGCTATTCTTTCCTGTATAAGACATGCCTCTAGATATGAGGGGAGCATAATATGGGCACTTGGAATACTTCCTGTGTGAACAAGGAAGCAAGCAAAACATTAGGAATATTCCAGGAATACATAGCAACTGAACAGAGATTCTTCAGTTTGCAGTTCTGTTTATTTATATCTACTACAAATTGGTCTAGGATCCTTTTTAAAAATCAAGGAACTTGGGAGACTTTGTTTTGGGAACTCCAAAAATAATAGTTAACAAAACCCTTTTTGCTAAAGAGGAACTTGAAAATCATTGATGGTTTGGGAGGAACTGTATCTTGCCAATTTCAATATGGTGTATAAATTTCTTTTGCAGGCAGAAGTCAGACAAAACACATACCTATCTTTTCATCCAAATGGAATTCTGTGAACAAGGGTCGTTGGAAGATTGGATTGAAAAGAATAGTCAACACCGAAAGTACTATCAGATGGCACAAAACAAATTTTTACAAATACTGAAAGGAGTGAACTATATTCATTCTGAAGGGTTAATTCATCGAGACCTCAAGGTAAGTAGGATAGGTAATTAAGAAAAAAAATATAAAAGTCTTACTTAATTGAATTGCAGGAAAATGTAAATTAATAGACCTGACAAAGACTAGAGTATGTACCCTTGAAACATGCCTCCTCTGATCTTGCTACTTATTAATGTTTTTTTTCAGCAAGTGGCTGGAGTTAATCCTAAAATCAGAGGGTAAACTGGAGGATCTCAGAATGCAGTAGCTCAAACAATGAGCAGGCATCAGCTAACAGGGGTTTTCACATATTACGTTTTACTGGGTCACAAGACTGCTTGTTGTAAGAGAAATGCTAACTTCACTTGATTAAATAAATAAAAGAAGTGAAAAGTTTAGTCTAGGAAGTTTGCTCATTCCATATTGTAAAGGGATAGCTTATCCATCTTAACATATATTTTGTTTGACAACAACATACTCTAGTTGCTCTTGTATTGTGCATGCACACAAATGTTTGCTGCTTTCTTGGATAGAATTTCAGTTTCTACAGATGCACAATCATGGAAAGATTTTATTTTATTACAAAGATTATGAAGGACAAAGCTGCAAGCCTTCAGGGCTTCATATGCCAGGTATCATGCTGCTTACAAGAGTTTTAAATCACTTTGTGAAAAAATCAATAGTGTGGTGATGTTACTAGAAACAGCTACAGTGGCTCACGTGAAATGTTGATCTGTGATGTCACTCTTCTCATTGTGGCTAATGCAAACCACCTAGAGACCATTAGATCTGAGAGACAATACAGTGGTGCTGACCTTGATGCATAGTCCCTTCCTCTCAAGATTTGAATTAACAAGAAATTTATGGACTTCTTGAACCAGTAATTGGTATCTTGCATTTGCAGTGTAGTTCAAGATCACGTTCACTGCCCACTTGTAGAATCATTATCTCCTAGAGCTTTTATATCAGGCTTACTGCTACAATACTGGAAAGAGCCACAAATACACACTCATCATTTTCCCTAGACGCCTGAGAAAAAGAAGCTTAAAGAGCCTCGTCTCCTTGGCCATTAATTCTTAGCTCTTCCTACTCTCTGTGATTTGTTATTTTCATGGCACTTCAGTCCTACTTTATTTTTCTCTCACCTCAATCTCCTGTTTTCCACTATTCCTGTGAGTCTGCTGCCCCAGTCCCTAATCCATGGCATCTGGATGTAATCTGCTTCTGAGTCTTACTGCTAACTTGTCTGTCAGCATTTGAATTTAGGAACTTTTCTTCCTACTTTGATCTGCAGTCAACTTAGATGCTTATCCATCTGAGCTCTTCATGTCTCAGAATCAAAACTGCAGATTAGGTTCAACCAGAGATACATTTACATGTCTCCTAGCCTTACAGTCCACTGATGCTTCTAGTAAAAGATAGCATGAGGCTGTTTGGTTTTGTTTTAATGACATTCAAAAATGCATTTTCTGTATCTTCTTTAGGAAACTTAATCCAAGCATTTCCAATTCTGTGTAAGCCTAAATGCTTTGCCCAAGTGGATCAAGTCTCAGGGCTAGGGCTGAAGACTAAAAAGCACTTCTGGATGTGAAGTGTTATATGCACCACATATTCAATCATGACTATCATGATTTAACTAGTGGGGGGAAAAAAAAGTTGTAGTTACCGTGGCACATAGCTTGTGTTTTTAAAAATTAATTGAACTTTTTTTCTGTTTCCCAACTCATCAGTTTCTTAACTTCTGTGAACAATTATTAAAAATTATGGGGAGTACTTCTGTGGCTGGCTATGCTTGATGTTAAACTGTGGTAATATAGTGATTTTTATTTTTAATATATAGCCTCAAAATATATTGATATCACGTGAAGATAAGGTCAAAATAGGCGACTTTGGTCTTGTGACTTCCGTGGAGTATGAGACTTTCACTGAGAACAGAGGAACAAAATCATATATGGCACCAGAACAGGTAATTATCCTGCTATATTAGTGGCTGTATAACTAGTTTTGCATTATAAACTTGGCATTGGATATTTGCAGTCCTATTCTCAGTACTAGAGCAAGTTGCTTTCAGTTGCCTGGTGTAACTGTACACAGCGCTAACTGTATTCCAGAGAAAGCTGTCTGCAGGAACCTAGAAGGTCTGACAATGCATGCTGTAAGGAATGCTGCTAAACCAGGCTGCCAAACTTGTATTTCAAATTTAATTTAGAGCCTCTGTTAACTCTGGCATTTGAATGCTCCTATTTGTTTTAATATTTGTGAGAGATGCTGTTAGGACATGTCTGTATCAGTCCTGTTTTTTTTTTTCTCCTGTGTTTAGTGTGAAATAATAGTCACTATTTAACAGGTCTGTAGCAGAAATGGTTAATAGCTACTAAGATCAAGTAGGGCCAGTCCTGTAGCTTTGGGGCAGAAATTTCTATTAACTTAAAATTTTGCTTTAAGTGCTGTCCAGTTGGATTTGGATGTCTTACATTGTTCTAATCTTTGTAGGTTGGGGACAGATATGGAAAGGAAGTAGATATTTATGCATTGGGATTAATTTGGTTTGAAATTCTTTCACCATTCTCATTTCGTCAAGAGAAAATGGAGGTATGTAATTTTTAAATTAAAAAAACCCAAACCAAACAACTCTGTCATTATTTGGCCTTACTGCTGGTATTGCATACTGACTGCACGCCAGAAGGAATCTGTATACCTGAAATACTGTCTCAGAGAAATTTATCAAGGGGAAAATTTAAATAAAGTCTTCACACCTTGATGGAAATGTAGTAGCTGAAGTAAAGCAGCATTACTTATATCCTATTGACATACCCATTAAAAGCATGAGTGTGCTAAAGAATAGTGTCTAGTAAAAAAACCTCAAGTTTCTGGCAAATCTTTTTTTTTTTTGAAAGGAATACTCTTCTGATTTTTGAAAATAAAAGTTATGAATGTGAGAATTATCTCTGCCACGTCTTCACTGCACAGTGGAGCAAGAAAAAAGCCTCTGTTAAGCAATAAAACATTTGTAGTTTACCAAAATGAAGACAAGTGATTTGTAGTATGTACCTTCAATTGAAAAAAAGCTGTTTTTTCAAGAAGAAAATCGGTGTTACTTAAGCTTTTTATTCATTTTTTTTTTTAAAGGTATCTTTTCTGTGTCCCTTTTTCTTGCTGTTTTGTACATTATTACTGTAATTACTCATATGGTCAAGCCTTTGTATTTGTAGGATAGTGATGTAGCTGCCAAATATCTTGTCTAAAACAGCTGTAAGATACAGTGTATGTGGTTGGACCCAGAAGCTTGTAACACTACTAGCTTGGTCCTTTTGCCAATATAAGAATGCCAAACCAATGTGTCTGCTTGGCTCTCAGGTTCAACTTGCCTCTGTTTAGCTACTTTGCAGTATTTCCCAAGACAGGGTGTTCCTGCTCACAGCTGACTGTACAAATGTCAATGGTTCCATGGTGTTCACAGTCAAAAGGGCAACACCAATTAGTCTTGTTTCCACAGGAAACTTCCCCCACCTGCATGCAGGTGGGGAAGTTATGTGGATGGGAAATCCTATGAAGGTCTTCAGATGATCCATCAGCTTAGAAAATAATTACACTTGATAAAGCGTGAGTCTGTTGTATGGTGCAGGCAAGTCTTCCTGAAAGAACATCACGCAAAGTCAAAGCTGATGATTATGAGCTGAGTGACTGATTGGGCTGATGATCACCAGCCAGTAGAGTCACAGGGCCTAAGATTACTGCTGAACAGTGAAGTTTGACATTCATGGGAGCTGTTTTTTTGCTGGATACGGGTTATAAGGGCTTGCTAAGCCAAGACACAGCATCCATAAAACTGAGCTATGGATCCTGAAGCATTAGCTAGTATGGGAGAATATAGAATCATAGAATCATAGAACGGTAAGGTTGGAAGGGACCTCAAGGATCATCTAGTTCCAACCCCCTGCCATAGGCAGGGACACCTCCCACTAGTACGGGTTACTCATGTTCAGTTCCACAGAAAACAAGATGCATTAATGCAAGTGTCAGGCTGTCATCATCTTCAGATACACATTATACTAATCAGCAGCAAACTGAACAACGTGGCCTGCTCTTTTTACCCAGAAAGCTGTATCTTGTGGAAAGAAATAGTTATAACTCAAAACCATTTTATCAATGTATCTAACTGGAAATCCTCTCTATATAAGTTGCTTTGAACCCCACAAAGCATTTAGTGCAATGACATAGAAATAAACGTGTGGTACTGAATAAGGTAAAAGGGAGGAAGCACAGATGCTTCACTTGCAAATAGTAACATCCAAAGTATGAAATTTAGTCATTTTGCCTTTTTTTTTTTTAAGTGGCCACCACTTCTGTTAGGGAAAGAAGGATAATGGTTCTGAAACAGAGAAGATTGCTGAAACAAACACATCATTGTAGAGCGTGAAGATTTTAAGTTTAAAATGTGACAGCAGTGTATGAAAATAACAAAAAAACAGAACGCAGTAAACCTGAATGGAAACATTTTCAAACTGTTTATAGTTGTTTTCTTTTGAAGTTTTACCCTTTTTTGTCATTTTTATTTTTGTAATTACTTCAGTAAAGTACATAGGTCATAAAGCGAGATGCAAAATACAATCGCTGAAAACCTACTGGTCTCTTTCATGACTTTCAGGTATGGCCTGACATTAGAGAAGGTCAACTTCCAGAGAGCTTCACCAATGGATTTCCAGCAGAGGTATGGGATTTTCATACAGTACTTCAGTTACCTTATTTGCTCCTAAAAACCAATGTATTGATGTCTAATTTCTTCTTGCAGGCACCCATAATCAAAAAGATGCTTTCAAAAGATGCTTCAGGAAGATACTCTGCATCTGAAATACTGAATTTTTTTAAGGACAAAGACAAGTCACTTAAAACTCACACTCTGTAAATGTCCTTTTAAAAGGCTTTCAGACTGTGCTCAAATCCAGAATTTGATGGCATTTGGAACTGATGAAATAACAGTAAATGTCAGAAGCAACAGCAAGCTCCTGCCATTGAGGAGCTCATCAGCCAAAAAGGTCACATCACCATTCATGTCCACCAGCTGCACAACAGGACAGCATACTTCTGGAAGCAATCGCTTGTGACTCTTACCTGAAAAGAGAGGTTCAATAAGTACAGCAACCTAGTCCTTGTCTCCTAAAAGACTAAACTTATGTGGTGCTACCTTGTCTGTGGCAAATCCCTGTATGCATGCTTTTCAACTGTGCTGTACTTGTTACCAGTTGAGATTACCCCTTCCTTTCCATGGAGGAAGTGCTGTCTTGTGATATGCATCTAAAACTCTTCAGATTTGTTCAGTGATGTTTTTAATAATTACTGGAACGCTACTATTAATTCAAAGTCTAATTTTGGTATAAAAGATGCTAGGAATAGGTGTGAGGGTTATGCTTCAATGAATTTCAGTTGAGTTATAGAATGCCGAGTTGGAAGGGACCCCAAGGATCATATTGTCCTACCTTTAAACTTTCTTATTGCTCCATACCTGTTGAACACCTAGCACTTCTGGTGCTCAGGAATTAAAAATACGCACTTTTACGTTTTCAGTGAATGATTATTGTAAATGTTAAGCATTCAGCTTCTAGGAAATCTAGTTTAGATTTGTTTATACTTTCAAAAACCTTAGGTTTTGAGCTTTGGTTTTGTTTTCAGAAGGGAACACTTAAGATAGCAAAATTCTCAAGGTGCTCTCTGCTTACAGAGCACCATAAATATTCCCTCCCGTGATGCTAGGTTTTAATCCCTTATTTTAATGCCAAGGTATGCCTTAACAAGTGAATTGAATGCCCGTGATGGCCTTACTGTCAGCCCCACAAAAGGTAATAGCAGTTTGCCTGCAACTCTTTACCATATACATACTTTGGAGAGTTCAGACTTGGCCTGGATTGAAAAAAATTGTGTGTGGTGGTGGGGAGCAGGGGTAAAAGACAGGCACATTACTCTTTCAGATGCTTGTCTTTTGAGCTCTATCTTGTCAAACTTTGTTACTGTGGAGCCTATGAAACTGCATGAAGACAAATGAGCAGAGATTTCTAAGCAGAAAAATAGGTCTAGATGTAGTATCATAGAATCAACCAGGTTGGAAGAGACCTCCAAGATCATCCAGTCCAACCCATCACCCAGCCCTAGCCAATCAACTAGACCATGGCACTAAGTGCCCCATCCAGTCTTTTCTTGAACACCTCCAGGGACTGCGACTCCACCACCTCCCTGGGCAGCCCATTCCAATGTCAATCACTCTCTCTGTGAAGAACTTCCTCCTACTACCCAGCCTATACCTCCCCTGGCCCAACTTCAGACTGTGTCCCCTTGTTCTTTTGATGGTTGCCTGGGAGAAGAGACTGACCCCCACCTGGCTACAGCCTCCTTTCAGGTAGTTGTAGACAGCAATGAGGTCACCCCTGAGCCTCCTCTTTTCCAGGCTAAACAACCCCAGCTCCCTCACCCTCTCCTCACAGGGCTGTGCTCCAGGCCCCTCACCAGCTTCGT